>QPHH01000023.1:95135-373109 GCA_003574815.1 Aspergillus spinulosporus | reverse complement strand
TTTGCAGCCTCGTCAAAGCGTCATCGATGATGAGCTTCTCGATCATCAGAACTACTATTGTATGCACAATCTGGAGCCTGTCTCTTATACACATCTAGATGTGTATAAGAGACAGCCCCAAGTCTCTCCACTAGTACCGCTTTATTCGCATAAAAAAAGCAAGAGCTCCGATATCTCGCTCTCCAAGCAGTGTTTTGCACTTATGGCAGCGATACCAAGAATCAAATCGGCCAAATGTTTTTTGATATCACTCCAGGATTCAAGAATGAAGGGTTTGTGGGTGTGAGAGCCGCCGTAAAAGGAGGCCATGCAACGGTGAGAACCTGTCTCGACGCAACCAGAGGTCAGGGTTGACAAGGCGTGAGAGATGATCCAGAGAAAATTCGAGCTAAAATCGTTGATTTCCTGTTGTCTTGTGAACTCGTGCCTTAAAGTCAATGCTACAAGGGTATAATGGCCATTAGAGGGTGTGGCAAATTTCTTGAAATGTGACTTACTATCACTGCCGGATTATAAGTAGACGACAACTATGAGATGAAGGCATCACAGCTCTTGATGACCCTTGTCCAGGAGACGCAGTCCCATCGCCTCCTCTCATAGTGGAATAACACGGAACGGAGTGACAGGGAGATGCGGCTGAAAGTTAGAAGCCGGTAGGCCTGGAGAAATGGGTGCATCGGGGTTCACGCTCGGTGGAGCCATTGGGGTACCTGCCCACTGAAATGAGGCATGAAGGCTAAACAGTTGCAGAAACGAATCAGACAGCGGCGCGTGCAGAGAGCGACGTCATCATGAGGAGGTAATCTTTTGAGACGGTCGTCGGCTCTACTCTAAACAACAAAGACAGTCAGTATTACGTCCATGAGAAACGACCTGAAGGAGGCAAGCCTTACTCTTATATGTTATGATTAGGGTATTGGGTCTGGATATTAAGAGTCCGTATGCTGCGGAAAGCAGCTTCCCTTTTCGTCTAGCATTATTATATACAGCCCATATAGTTCAAATTCGACTGCAGAGTATAGTTTCATCATTGCACAAATCAGCAATAAGCGATTCGAAAAAAGCGAGTAACTCCGAATATGCGTAGCCTCGTAAAGAGATGATTAGAATGCAAAATATGACGTAACGGCGGTTTCCTGGAAATCGAACACTGCAGGAGCATATACGCACGAACAAGATGAGTCGCGTCCGCCCGAACTTAGCTGGTTCAGCCGCACTTGGATAAGGCAAGGCCTCAAGTGATCCACACATAGAAGAAAAGCAAGAAGACGAGAGCAAAAAACCCAGCCCAGACCTTCCACCCAACACCCGTGCGCTCTGCCATGCGCATCATGCGGTTCATATTTCCCCGAATACGAGTTCGCGTGTTCTCGAAAGAGTCATTTAGATCTGAAATATGTGTTGTATCACGTATTTCGTCTCCAATTGCGAGGGTGAGCTGATCAAACTCTTGTCAGTACAAGCCTTAATCAGAACAGGACCACAAGGTCCGGGCCATGGCTGCTGCTTAACCCACATCTTTAAGCATCCTAACTTTGGCCGTGATTCCCTCGACTTCTTCTTCATTCTGGGATTCAAGGTGCGAAAGGACAGCGTCCGAGTAGTGGCCCCTATACCAGTAAATTAGAATTGTTTTGTTGATACGTTGACTGAATGCATTTAACTTGACGTTCGTGGCGAGAGGCGTACTTCGAGTTCGGTGTCGCGCTTTTATATCCCGTATAACCATTCCCATTTATCGACCTGTCGGCACTTGGATAACCCCCATAGCCGTACCCACCGACATTACCGGGGGATTTGCTCGCAGGTCTAGAAATGCCATCATACGAGTCGAAAAGAGAAGAGGATGCTCGGGGGTCGCGGCGGTGGAGGTCAGACCGGGAGAATCTAGTGGCTGATTAGGCAAATACCGGGTGATAGGAAGAGTTAAATAGCTGTACCTTGAAGCCATTGCGGAGGTATGTGATGCGGAGAAAGGAGGTTAGAAGAGGCAAGAGCGGTGTTTACGCGGTCAGGTGATAGCCATTCGGGCTTAGTGAATACACATGTTGGCTAGAGGAAGCTCAGGATTCAAACACAAAAAGGGAATCGTGCCTTGAATAATTATTGGAAGCTCCTGTCTGATTGCGGATAGTCAACTGCCTTTCGAGAACACGGTGGCTGCCACATGGGTCTTTGCGCGGTGCCCGATGGGTCGGCACGTGAGACGACAGCGATCTACTTTTCAAGTTTCTCCGTACAGGGCTAGCAAAGGCAAACTACCTTGAATGTTCATAATATGCAATTATTCATCGTCATCGAACTCTGCAGATAAGCGCGGCATGAGTTGCCGAAATATAAATTAAAAGACAAAGCCCCTAGTAACCCTGCGCCTTTTGTATTCGAGTATTGCCCGGTCCCAGATCATTCGTTGGTGTCGTCAGATATTCGATAAATCACTACTTGTCGCTCGGCTTGAAGTCCTCATCATCGTCTTCTTCATCGTCCATCTCGTCTGCGTCGATCTTACTGGCAGCTTCCTGGTAGTCAATGGTCTTGCCGCGTGTGCGTCGTCCGCCGCTGATGATGTTCTCGGTCGAGACGGGTTCAAGATTGCTGTCACCATCGTCGTCCTCATCTGGAAATGGTCCTGATTAGTCGCGCGGGCCCTAGAACTTGCTTTTGTATAGTTTACCTTCAACCATCTAAAAGTAGAGAAAAAAAAAACATTAGCATCTGTGCTCATAAAAAAGCGGATCCGGTGCACATACAATCTCGGCATCACTCTCCTCGCTCTCATCCTCCTCCTCTTCGTCCATGCTCACGTCCATTTCCTCAACTGCCTTTCCCTTCCCCTTGTCGTAAGCGGCGGCATCAGGAGCATGAGCAGCTGGGTCGTTGCCAGGGGAAATGGCTTGGTTGTTGTCACTCATTGTTCCAATGCGATCGATTTTAGGTATCGAGTTGGGTTAGACGGTTGTGGGAGAAGGGGAACGAAACGGAGTAGTAGCTAGAAAAACAGTAGAAGCCCTGTATGTGAAAGGTATGTCACAATAGAATGAAACTAAGGAAGAGATCGTAGGTACTAGGTGGTAGTCTAGCCCGATATTGTTATTATTACAAGGGAGAATTGATCCTTGAGAGATTGTTGTTGTTGATTGGCTGGCAGAGACCAATCTAGCGCAGCTCCCGTGACGACTCTAGCCCTGTACCCATAACAAAAAACATCCTGCGAAACACGAAACATCTCGCTGCATAAAGGTAGAATTATTTAGAAATGTCACATACCACAGAAATACATCAGCTAGATAGGGGTCCGACAAGATAGAATAAGAATGAGCCTGATAGGCTTGGGCCGAAGCGTTGAAGCCCAATGCGCTAACTATAAAATAACAACGAAATCCTAAATGTGAATGTGTTTCTATACATCAATTTGCCCAACAATGCTTAGTCGATGCTTTGTTGATGAGGCTACTGTCAATTAAAAAGGCGTTCGTAGCAGACGACCGACCACGTTCATATAAAAAGTAGTTGTTGTATAACGGCCAAGCAACCAATAAGCGCCAGTTTGTAGCAAGTCCTTGGGTGGACATGTAGGCAAGGGCCCAATATTACTGAATTACTGGGGCTGGAAAGCAAGATGAGTGCTGAGTCAGAGCCTCAGAAAGATGAGATCTCTCGACTTGAGGCGAAAGCATTGGGCAAAAGACCTGCAAATGCCTCCTTACGTCATCCGAGCCCCGCCACAATCGGAATGGGTCTATCCAGGCTGAGGTTCTTTTGCAGCCTCGTCAAAGCGTCATCGATGATGAGCTTCTCGATCATCAGAACTACTATTGTATGCACAATCTGGAGCTTTCACGAAGATACCAGCCTCATTCTAGCAGGATCCGTAGTGCTGCTAGTGCACAGCAGCTCCAGCGCATAATGAGATGAAGATCCCACTTAGAGGGGTCCAGAATTCGGGAGAAATAAGGCGCTTGAACCGTAGAAGGGCGTCGAACCTGATGGACGCCTATCGAAGATGTCGCTTGCTAGAAACTTCGCTGGAGTAGCAACACACCGCCCACAAGTATATCAGTCTTGCTCCTCGCACAATTTTCTCCCACAGTTTCAAAAATCATATTTTCTCTATTCACATACAACTTTATTCCCATAGAGACACTTCTATCATCCTCTTGTTTGTCTCTTCTTTCTCCCCGCTTCTCCTATACCTCACTTTAACGATTTTCTTTGACCCCTCCTCACGAACCCCTCATTACACATACACACATACACACCATGGCCCCCGCTGTTGGTATTGATCTTGGAACCACCTACTCCTGTGTGGGTGTCTTCCGTGATGACCGCATTGATATCATTGCCAACGATCAGGGTAACCGCACCACACCCTCCTTCGTTGCCTTCACCGACACCGAGCGTCTCATCGGTGATGCCGCCAAAAACCAGGTCGCCATGAACCCCCACAACACTGTCTTCGATGCTAAGCGTCTGATCGGTCGTCGTTTCGGCGATGCTGAGGTCCAGGCTGATATGAAGCACTGGCCCTTCAAGGTCGTTGACAAGAGTGGCAAGCCCATCATCGAGGTGGAGTTCAAGGGCGAGACCAAGCAGTTCACCCCTGAGGAGATTTCCTCCATGGTCTTGACCAAGATGCGCGAAACTGCTGAGGCATTCTTGGGTGGCGTGGTGAACAACGCCGTCATCACTGTCCCTGCTTACTTCAACGACTCCCAGCGTCAGGCCACCAAGGATGCTGGTCTCATTGCCGGTCTGAACGTTCTCCGTATCATCAACGAGCCTACTGCTGCTGCCATTGCTTACGGTCTCGATAAGAAGGTTGAGGGTGAGCGCAATGTGCTCATCTTCGATCTTGGTGGTGGTACCTTCGATGTCTCCCTGCTCACCATTGAGGAGGGTATCTTCGAGGTGAAAGCCACCGCAGGTGATACCCACCTGGGAGGAGAGGACTTCGACAACCGTCTGGTGAACCACTTCGTTACTGAATTCAAGAGGAAGCACAAGAAGGATCTCTCCACCAACGCCCGTGCTCTTCGTCGTCTCCGCACTGCTTGCGAGCGTGCCAAGCGCACTCTCTCCTCCGCTGCTCAGACTTCCATCGAAATCGACTCTCTCTTCGAGGGTATTGACTTCTACACCTCTATCACCCGTGCCCGTTTCGAGGAACTTTGCCAGGATCTCTTCCGTGGCACCATGGAGCCCGTCGAACGTGTTCTCCGCGACGCCAAGATCGACAAGTCTTCCGTCCATGAGATTGTGCTCGTCGGTGGTTCCACCCGTATCCCCAAGATTCAGCGCCTTGTCTCCGACTACTTCAACAAGGAGGCCAACAAGTCCATTAACCCTGATGAGGCTGTTGCCTACGGTGCTGCCGTCCAGGCTGCCATCTTGTCCGGCGACACTTCTTCCAAGTCCACCAACGAAATCCTGCTTCTCGACGTTGCCCCTCTGTCCGTCGGTATTGAGACCGCTGGTGGTGTCATGACTCCCCTTGTCAAGCGCAACACCACTATCCCCACGAAGAAGTCTGAGACCTTCTCAACTTACTCCGACAACCAGCCCGGTGTCCTGATCCAGGTCTATGAGGGTGAGCGTGCCCGCACCAAGGACAACAACTTGCTTGGCAAGTTCGAGCTCACCGGTATCCCCCCTGCTCCCCGTGGTGTTCCTCAGATCGAGGTCACCTTCGACCTTGACGCCAACGGTATCATGAACGTCTCCGCTGTCGAGAAGGGTACCGGAAAGACCAATAAGATCACCATCACCAACGACAAGGGCCGTCTCTCCAAGGAGGACATTGAGCGCATGCTTGCCGATGCCGAGAAGTACAAGGCTGAGGATGAGGCCGAGGCCGCCCGTATCCAGGCCAAGAACGGTCTCGAGTCCTACGCCTACTCCCTCAAGAACACCATCAGTGAGGGCAAGCTCCAGATCAGCGAGGATGACAAGAAGAAGGTCAGTGAAAAGATTGATGAGGTCATTAGCTGGCTCGACAACAACCAGACCGCCGAGAAGGACGAGTACGAGTCCCAGCAGAAGGAGCTTGAGGGTGTTGCCAACCCCATCATCTCCGCTGCGTACGCTGCTGCTGGCGGTGCTCCTGGTGGTGCTGCCCCTGGTGCTGGTGCCGCTCCTGGTGGTGGCGCTGGCTTCCGCAACGACGGCGTCGTTGAAGAGAACGAGGAGCTGGACTAAATGCCTTAACGCATTCGGTTCTGTTTTCTTCCCAGGCGTCTTAATATCTTCTCTTTCTCAAGTTTCTTTGTGTTAATCTTACGTTTTTGTTCCTACTTTACGAGATTATGGGGTTTTCCTTGCGCATGACAGCATAGATTTTAGTTGCGTTATATGATGACCGCTACGCAAATGGGAGCGAAAAGTTCCGGTATCAACGAATGAAGACTAATATTTCAAAATTTCTTGTCCTCTTGCTGTAAATCCTTGTATTCTACAAGTACATATTGCCCGGCACTTGAGAGACATACGTGCAAGTAATTCATCAAACAATAACTGTAAAAGAATAAAGATTGGCAAATCATTTCTTCACGCCAGCACTCGTGACTGTTGAACCATTAAACTCTCCTGCCCACCACCTGTTGAGCCTCTCGCCGCCAATTCCCAAAATAGTCCCAAGTCCTATCTCACTCGCGGCCTCAGGATGCTTCTCTTTCTCCTCGCGCTTGATGCGAACCAGAGCTGCTGATGAGCCGATTACAGCGGCGAACAGTGGGTCGAGGGCTCTGTTGTCCCAAGGGGAATTAGATGTGAATTGGTTCCGTTGAATTTGGATTTGTAGGATCACGAACAGGGAAGGGTACCATATGAGAGAAAGACTTACTTGGATATTAGGTAGACGGGCATTGTATAAGTGGTTTGTAAGTGTGGAAGAATCTGTATGCAGACTCGGGCACGCCGGCTTGTTCTGATTGCACCAAGACTCCTGGGGTTATATAGTATATGAGATTGTTGCAGTGTCTACTGTGTTTTGCGGTAGAACGCAATGAGAGAATGTTATGACAAAAGGATGTTGCGATTCGAGGTTGAGATATCATTTGATCACGTGATTGAATTGACGTCCATTGCCCATAACTCAAGATTATTTGACTGTCCAGCGTGATAGCTTAAAGGGTTAAATGGCATGGCTATAACATCACTTACGGACTATAAAGGAATCTCCGGTTGCTATATGCAGGAGTGATAGGGATGATAGGAGGATCTTGACTGCTATTTTGTGTATATAGGCTCCATGGCCGTCTGTTCATTCAATGTTATCATGGTCTCTATGCTTAATATTATTATATAATATGAGTTTGGAATGGTTACATAAATATCCAAGTCTGTTCGTCTATAAAAGAGAGGATGAACTGATGATCGATCTTTACTGAGCACCTAAAGTACCTGAAAAATGTCAGATCACTACCCCTCAGGGTGAAGAGAAAAAAGTGCAATATGCCGCCTTGAGCGGTACGTCAGAGTAAGGACCGGTAGCTGCAACAAGAATATTGACGACAGTTGGTAGGCATAGATACCATGGATGGATGAAATGGATGGATCGCGATGGAGCCTATATACACAAAATAGCAAGCAAGATCCTCCTCAATCCCTGCCATTCTTGCATACAGAAAACAAAATTCTTCAGACGCTAACAATATTTACGCCATAGCACATAATATACATTAAAAACTATGATACAAAGATTTTCAAGTCCTGCTCATACATTAAACCCACTGTCTGGGATGTCTCAGCACATCCATCATTTCCTTCTCAGGGGCTTTATCCTCGCCGAGCTCCTCTTCATCATCCATATGCTCAGTCCGGGTTCCCGACACGGGATCCATGTATGCCCATGATGCTGTGCGGGGAAGACTCATGAGGATACTCTCGATACGGGCACTAGGGGTTCTCAGCCCGAAGCTCGTGCCGCGGTCATAGACGAGGTTAAATTCCACATAGCGACCGCGGCGGAGTTGTTGCCATTCCTTTTGAGCTGGGGTGAATGGCATGTCCTTGCGACGTTCGATAATCGGGACGTAGGAGGGAAGGAAGGAGGCGAGGCAATCAGAGACGAAGGAGAAGAGAGTCTCTTGTGGGTTTTGAGAGGAGGTGGAGGAGCTTTCCAGGAAGTTGGCGTCAAGGTCGTCGAAGAAGATGCCGCCGACACCGCGGCACTCACGACGGTGCGGGATGTAGAAGTACTTGTCACACCATTCTTTAAATCTGGGATAGTAGGTTGCGTCGTGGCGATCACAGGCCTCTTTGATCGTTTTATGAAAGTGTTGAGCATCCTCAGGGAAGAGATAGGACGGGGTGAGGTCTGTCCCGCCGCCAAACCACCAGTTTTTGTCGCCGTTGATGGGGTCCTTTGGGTCTGATGTCTCAAAGTAGCGATAGTTTAGATGGACCGTTGGCGCCATAGGGTTATGGGGGTGTAGGACAAGAGAAAGCCCAGCAGCGAAGAAACTCAAAGAATCCACGTCAGCACCGACAAAGGACTTGTGGTCTGCTCGCATCTTCTCAATCGCTGGTCGGGGTAGCTCTCCGTAGACGATGGATACATTAACTCCGGCTTTTTCAAATACATTGCCATCTTGAAGGACACAGGAGATACCGCCTCCTCCATTAGGCCGAGTCCAGGTGTCTGCTCTGAATTGCTTCCCGTCTATCCGACTGAGTTCCTCCACAATCTTCTGTTGGTGATCCTTTATCAACTTTTCCATTCGCAGCCGCATTGGCGAAGTTTCGTTGACAGATGCTTGTTTCTTGAGAGTCTCATCAATCTCCGCGATCGACGGACAGTCTAATTGGGTCACTTCTCCAGTCATCTACATCATACGGTTAGCAAGCCCTAGACTGTAGGTGTGGGTTGGAGCGGACCATGTCCCAAACAAGCAGCGTAACAAAGGGGATGCCGATCGCGAGTCGCAGGTACGGACGCCAAACTGTAAATTCTTTCTTGTCTCGTTTGTTCTGTGTCTTTCCCGGGGGGGATGAGCGTAGTAATTTCTCTGGTTGCGATGTTCTCTCCGAGTAGAATCTGTGGAAGGATGTTTTGTGATTGTTTGGTTTGCGGCAGGTGGCTGAGAACTGGGAAAGCGACCTGCGAAAAGGCGGACTATATATTCTGGGTAAAGCCATCTTGCACACTAATAATCATGCCACCGTAGGTCGAAGCGAAAGGCTCGAAAGCTGCCGAAAGGATGTATGGGACCATCACCAGGGCTCGGAGCCGGAGCAGTCCATTGTGGATCTTTCACGTGATACAGTCAGTGTGTTTGCATAGTTTGCAACTTTATCCAGTGAGAACAGCTTAAAAAATGCGGCTCATCCAAAGTATGAGGTGGAGAAATGAGTCAGATTGAGAGATAAACAGTGTTCCTGGTCATTATGGAAAGAGAAGATAGCTCTGCAAGGTATGCAGCCTCGTACTGCCGGTGCCTGGTCAGTCTGGAACAGTGCCTCTAGCCGCGGGTCCAATGGAGGCTCAAGCCGTACCTAGCACCGGAGCTTCAGAGCGGGCAGGTCCACTCCTCAACATCGGCCGAATCTGACCAGTATGGCAGTTCATGAGTTCACCATATGCGCGTGAATACACAAGTAGTAGTATCCAAAGGCTCATTTGAGGTACCGGGTGACAAACAATTCATTCATCTGATGTTGGCACATGACCGTGACTCACGTGTGGGGCTTCACCGCCTCCGCCCCTTGAGACAGCCGTCTTATCAGTTCTTAGTAACATGACGCGGGGCTGGTCGCCTACTACATCTCTCTCAGTCATCCATCCATCCTTCCTTCTTACTTTCATCCTGATTTCATCAGACTCATAGCTACCGCTACTATCTCTTATTCAAGACGCCGCTATTGCTGTTCTTTACCTCCGAGCTACCAGCTGAAGTCCATCTCCTTATCGATATCCGCTTCTATCACCATGCGTTCCAAGTTTAAGGACGAGCACCCCTTCGAGAAGCGTAAGGCTGAAGCCGAGCGTATCAGAGCAAAGTATGCCGACCGGATTCCGGTATGTTTTTTTTTCTTTCTTTTTAATGTCGAATGGTGGTTTTTTTTTGTGTTATTTTCATAAGGAACTTGGCAGTTGTGGTACACCGCTTGTTCTTGTTCAAGATACTGACCTGTATTCATTCACAGGTGATCTGTGAAAAGGTCGAGAAGTCAGATATTGCAACCATCGACAAGAAGAAGTACTTGGTACCTGCAGATCTCACCGTCGGCCAGTTTGTCTACGTCATTCGCAAGCGCATCAAGCTGTCTCCAGAGAAAGCCATCTTCATCTTCGTCGATGAGGTCCTGCCCCCAACGGCTGCGCTAATGAGCAGCATCTATGAAGAGCACAAGGACGAAGACGGGTTCCTTTATATTACGTATGTTATCCCAGTAGCACTTAGGGCTTTTTTTCAGGTAGCTAACTGCTTGTTAGATACTCTGGAGAGAACACATTCGGCGACTGCTAAGCCTAGCCACCGTTATATTATCTCACTTAATTGTCCACACCGTCAAGACGTCTCGTTTTGCAAGATTCTACTTCGGTACCAATCATAAGCTCGCGGTTCTTGGACGAGGCAGTTAGAATTCGCGGTGGCTCCGTTTGGGCGGGCGTTACTCGGGAGTTTTTTATTTTATTTTTTATGGCTTCTTGGGATCTACTTTCAGGATTGCGATGATTAAATGGCATAACGTTTGATGTAATCATTTCCGAATTGCGCTCTTTCTTGAATCGTGCTGTAATCTTACTCTGATCAGCAAGGTCTGGAGGCCGTTACTAGAATGGACTCGTATCCCCGCAAAAGTAAAAGAAAAAGGAAAAGAAACCCCTTTTCGCTGAGAATTAAAAACACTGGGCTAGGAGTATACTCCGGAGGCAAGGCTCGGTCTCGGCAGTCTGGACTTTGAGAGCGGATTATTCGAAGCCCGCAGGCTCCCGAGGGCCCCGGGTGACCGAAAGAGACTAGCGCGTCAAACCTCCAAGGCTTTCCGATTCGGCGCAGAAAAAGTGCCGTTAGGGACTGCGATCTCGCTCTTCCTCTCTTCTGAGTTTTGTGCTTGCGCTTTCTTTTTCCCTTCGTTGACGACGAATTTTTGTTTTCACTGTCCTTGCTCTCGGACAATTCTTTTTTTAGGCGTCTTTTCCCCTTCAATAATAATCTTTCTTCTTTTTTGAAAAGAAAAAAGCTGGTCATACGACCCCGATAAACAAAATGTCTCCCGCAGCTGCTCACGGTTCCGCATCTAAGGATGTGAAGAAGGAGTCTGCTACTGCTCGTCTTCTTGGATCAGGTACGTTTGTCATGTCCTAATCGATTGCCCTGTAAGGTGCCCCCGACTGACAATAGTCAGGATCTGCTGGTATTGCGGAACTGCTCGTTTTCCACCCAGTATGCTTACTCGCTATCGACCCATCTTACAAGATACTGATTATTGTTCAAGGTCGATACCACGGCGAAGCGATTGATGAGCAACCAGACCCGGGTAAGTTGCGCAATTCGAATCACTGACGGGTTCAATCGACTGACGCAGGTTTGTGCTAGATCACGTCTGTCAGTGAATTCAACAAAGTCGTCTTCAAGGAATACGCCAGCGCGCCTGTGGCTCGCAAGTTCACCTCTCTCTTCCCCGGTCTCGGTTATGCCGCAGGTTACAAGGTCAGTAGAACAAAAAGTAGATTTGGATATGATTAGCTCACAAAACACCATAGGTTCTTCAGCGTATTTACAAGTACGGTGGTCAGCCGTTCGCTCGCGACTACCTGGCGAAGCACCACGGTGCCGACTTTGATAAGGCTTTTGGGAAGGGCACTGGAAAGGCAATCATGCACGCCACGGCCGGTAGTTTAATCGGCATTGGTGAAATCATCCTGCTTCCTCTTGACGTGCTCAAAATCAAGCGTCAGACAAACCCAGAGGCTTTCCGTGGTCGCGGCCTCTTCAAGATCATCTCCGATGAGGGTATGGGACTTTACCGTGGCGCTGGCTGGACTGCGGCTCGTAACGCCCCTGGATCATTCGCTGTACGTTGTCTCCTCTCGCAGAAATGTTACCACGCTAACGATGACAGCTTTTCGGTGGATCTGCTTTTGCCAAGGAATACATCTACAGTCTGCAAGACTACAACAAAGCCTCATGGGCTCAGAACTTCGTCGCCTCCGTCTGCGGTGCCAGCGCCTCCCTCATCGTCTCCGCTCCTCTCGACGTGATCAAAACCCGTATTCAGAACCGCAACTTCGAGAACCCTGAGTCCGGCTTCCGTATTGTCTCCAACATGATGAAGAACGAGGGCCCCACTGCTTTCTTCAAGGGTTTGACGCCTAAGCTGCTGATGACTGGACCCAAGCTTGTTTTCAGCTTCTGGCTGGCTCAGACGTTGATTCCTGCCTTTGGCCAAATTGTATAAGCGCCTCATCCGAATAACCCACAATTCTCAAAAGACTCACGGAGAGCGATATATGATATACGGAGTTTAATAGCACGTTCCCCCCCTCTTTTTTTCGCCTTGTTGCTGTTCGGTTTTATGCCATGATAGAGACCTTTTTTCTTGTATGATAGACGATAGTTATGTTCTAGTCGGCTGGTATTTTATGTTAGGGTAGGATAAGAACCGAGCCACATAATACCTCCAACACCGTTTGATAATGTCAGGAAGGCCACTTGATTCTACGGCGTCGCTGTTTATACATGCTGATAGCACATACAAAGTACGATCAAGCCGTTACTACATCTAAATTCATGGATAAAGCTCCGTGGGCATATATTAACGGATAATTTAACCCCCTCTAAGAGTGACTTACGTAGAACTGACACCGCTCAGATATATATCCCAATACTGTGACGTTCGGGACGCATGAAGCCTAAGCAGAAGCATGTTGATCAATGAGTTCAATCAAGATGACTGATGCGGTAGACTGAGAACTCCAGAGCAATCAACTTCTAGAAGGTAAAATCAACTCCGTGAGCACCATCCGGTCAAGCTATACTAGTTACTAATGCATAAACTCCGGCCATGCATGGATGCAGGAAAACCCATTGTCCCCAAACGCCTATATCCTCGCATAAAACCGTGGCAAATAAGTTATACAGATAGAGTCGCCCATAGTCACAAAGCGAACTGACAGGTTGGCCGTCGACATGAAACCCAATGCAGTGAAGAGAATCGGTGCCTAAAACTCAAGACTATCCCTCGGCATCCCGCTCCGCCCTCTTCGTCTTGGGAACCTCCCAAAAATACTCCCATTTCCGGAGCTGCGCCGACTCGTCTGACTTGCCAGCGATGCTCGGAGATCCCGTCCGTGGTCACGACCTCGGTCACGGCCGTGCTCCTGGTCAAACTCGTCGACCAACATGCTTGTGTTTAGACTGCTTGTGTCGAAAACGTCGCCGCCCCCACTCCACCGCTGAAGGAAGCGACGCTGCGCTTCAGTTTCTCGGGGGCGCACTGGCGCTTGTGGTAGGGATGGGCCTCTGGTGCTGCTGGCCGTGCTGGTGCGGAATGATTGCTGCAAGAAACTAACATCTTCTTCATCGTCAAACTCAGCGTCCGTGTCTGTATGTTGCCACTCGTCTTCGCCTGCGTCGGCTTCGGGAATGTCGTCGTCCAGGTCACGCTCCTCATGCTGCTCTTCCTGCTCAAGCTCACTCATTTCGACGCCCTCGTCGGCGCTGGGGATCTCGTCGTCCAGATCAGGCTGATTATCAAAGTCTCCTTCCTCATCATCGTCGTCATAATCCGCAAATGCCTCAGGAACATCGTCATCCAGATCCCGCTCCATATATTCCTCGTCAACCCCGCCATCCGCCTCTAATCCTTCCTCCCCATCTTCGACAAGTCCCTCCTCGTCTTCACCCTCCTCATCTTCATCCGCGTCCGGAATATCCGCATCTAGATCTCTCTCCATCCCCGTTTCGTCCTCCTCATCCATCCCTTCCTCACCCTCTCCACCCGCCGCAGCTGCGGCGGCAGCGGCAGCAGCAAACTCCGCATCCGCAGCAGCCATAGCCTCCTCCCTTTCAGCCTCCTCCTCCTTCATTCCGAGCATCGTCTTCGGACAACCGGCCGGTTTTATCCAGGAGCATCCAAACGACGCGATATTGTTCTTGCGTGCGCGCAAGGCGCGTTCTTCTAAGATCAGAGCTGCCAAGGTGTCACTTGTAGCGAGCGCAGAAGCCCCAAGGCGTGGTGCGGCTCCGCCAGTACGGTATTGTGTGCTGTCATGTCGGCGGGCGGCTTGGGCGTGGCTTGCGGAAACCGAGCTTGAGGACGATAAGGGTTCGGTTTGCTGTGAGGAGGGGACTGCTTGAGGACCGAACCAGAGTTCGTGTGACTTTTACCTGGTTAGACTACGCCGTAAGAATCTGGGTGATGGCAACGTACATCGCGGGGTGCGAGGAGTGGGAGGGAGATCATTGTTGATGGCTCTCAGATCTAAGATAATACCAGCCTAATCTAGAAGACGCGAGGTGATTTGTGTCTTCTAGTGCGTCTCTATTCATAACCCAGGCTCAATTTGCAGAGTCCGCCTTGGGCGGCTCGAGCAATGTTATCGAGGGGTAGAGAGCAATCACCACACTTGGATCGATTCAAGGTGAATTCAGGAAAGTTGAAGGTCAATCAATTGATCACTAAACAAAAAAGATAGCTTGCATTGAAAGATGGGAATCCGACCCCTTGTCTTTCCCTAGCCTTTTAGCTGTTTCCTCTGGGGTGTTGTGAGGGGGAAGCAAAGATCTGGAGCCAGAAATTAAGTTGAAGGTGGATCGCTCGCCCACAGCAACGCGGAGAGGGCCAACCAAGATCTGCGAAGTACATCACCTATAAAAAAAGCAAAACGACCGTACGAATTCGAAGCGTTGAGATAGAAATTATTTGATTTATTGGACAATATTGGAAAATTACGATATACTATGCTCGATGACATGGTTTCTAGTTAATTGCTAAAAATTCTATGATTTGAGCTAGGTTTCGGCTATATTTCAAACAGCATGCTCTTTACTTCCAGAAGTCAACGATACAGACCTACCTATGGAATAATATATGTTTCGGCGACTGGATTCTGAACAATATATAGTCGATAAGCCTTCCGCATAAAACAGACTCCGATAAAAAGACTCGGGTCGCTTTAGCTAGAAAGGCAGGCTTTTGCTCAAGGCAATTGGGGATCGTCAGTCAGAGGTGTAATTTCTCGTCAATTGGAGGAAGTCCAATTTCCATCCAAGACTGATGTTGAATCGCGTCTGCTGACCCAGAACCATGCGCAGGATGCGAGGTTTGTTAGGGACATGTCCCATCGTTAACAACTCGAAAAAGTGACCGTAATCGCTTCATTCCTCATCCTGACGCGGATAAACAAGGATGAAGTGAAGGCCGCGTGCGCATATCCCATCTTCAGTTAATCCTTCTGCACCTAATGCCGGCTAAGACGACTAGCAAGAACTGGGCACATTTTGGGACGCAGCGGTTGATGATGAGTATTTCATGGCTATGATGTTCTCCTTGGTAGTATCTGTTAGGCACCTTCAAGTGAGCTGACCCTACCTGTATTTCTACCGCCGGCAGTACAGGGTGAATTGGGTGCACTGGGCACTCAACGGACGGCCGAAGGTGCAAGTCAGTCGAGACGTCTCCAAGAGGAGACATGCGAGCTGGGTGCCGGTCCATACTGCCAGTTTGGGGTTAAGACCATAGACAACCCAGCCCGATGCAAGTCTGGATCATCTTGCCCTTCGTTTAGACGACATTCAATAAAGCTCGGAAATGGACTGATTCACCGCATCCTTAAAACGAAAACTGTAATACGTATAACAGTCCGCAGGTTGGTTTTGACGGACATGGGCATAGTCTGTTGCTGGAAACGGGGCGAAATCCGGTAATCGGCCGACTCCCTCAACTTCCGGTTTTTCCCGATAACCTGCAGTCTCCCACTCCACCACCAAAGGCGTAGTCGGTGAACCCAAAGGGGGCAAGATCCAAACAAGATGCAGCGGGTGAATCCGGGTCGCGGAAACATTCGTACCTCCGCCTAGTCATGTGATGTCGTCGTATCGGAAGAGAGTGGTGCTGTACTGGAACTCCGTGGCATGTCGGGACTCTGCGGTCTGTCGAACAAGGAGGGTCTAAAAGGCAAAATTTTTTTTTCGATTAGCTATACCTGACTCTGGTGATCGGATGCTCCTGATCATCCAAAGAATCTTTCTTTGGAGACGAGGCTGAAGTCAAGCCACAAGAATTCCTGGAGGCTTGTCATGCAATCGGGCTTCAATAAAATAATGTATGCAGCATAGACAAGAAGCAAAAATGAACCTGCCATCTGCCCCGTGCATGGTGGTGACTCGTCTGCTGTCGCCGGAATGTGAAATGCTCGTCTTCACCAGCATTGATCGAAAGCGAGGCCGCTTTCGGTGATCATAGGAGTCCATGGCAGTAGTGTACCACTGCATCCCCATAGCTCCGGACTCCAGGAGGAATACTCCGTAAAAGCGTGGATATGGGGTAATAGCTAAAGAGCCCAATCAAGTGGACGACATTTGGCTGCGAAATCATGGTAGTCCCAATAGATCCAGGTTGGTTTGCGGATCCGAAGTTCGAACAATAGAAGTACCCAGTTGTATGAAGCAGATGGAGGCACTCCAGCCAGGACAGGTGAGATGGGATAGATTGCTTTATGTATTCGAATTATCATCACATTTGCCAGAATGCTTATCAGAGCCCGGGCTTAGGTTCAAGCCGAAAGCAAGCCAACGACTATTTGGGCTCGGAGAATCCTCATCACTCCGTCACGGGCTCGCAGCTCGGTTCTTGTACGGAGTTAATTACGACGTTTCCGGGGCTTCCTCAGAAGTCGCCCATTGGTCGGGACCAGCCACGTCGATGTGGATCAATTCCGGGAGACTTGGTTTGCTTTGCTCTCCAGGCGATAAAATGGAGTCAAGCTGAAGGGCTCGAAGCTGGTTGCTTCCCTCATACGAGTTTATCCTGAAAATCATGATCTCCACTATTGTCTTGATATAGAGTCAAGCTCCCACCGTTGAGTTCAGGGTTCTACTCCTGATTACTGTAATGTGCGAGGGGATCACAAAAGAGAAATCAACGAACCAATCATCATCTATCCCCGCTGGTCAAGGTGCGGCTCGGAGGCCCCGATTTCGGCGGAGGAATGAGGGGAAACTGGGCTGTGTAACGGAACGGTATGGGACTTGGAGCAAAGCAACTTGGTGAGAAGAGGGAGGAAAGGGGGGTTGCTTGGGCTTGAAAGGGTATAGCGCAGCTTGGCTGTTGTCGGGATTCGGCGGACGGTCACGCCTCAACGTTGTACCGCTCCGTGCCAGTCATCGACCAATCCGGCCCGGGCCCAAAAAATACATATGCTGATCCAAAACTGTATGCGCTAGTACACAATTGATCGCCCGACAACATGCAACTTAGTGGTGGGTCCTTTTGTTACAGCAAACATGTACTTTCGGGAGGGTCAGAGATCGCTGAATGCCCAATGCACCGTTGCTGGCTCATGCCACCTACTCTTCGCTAAGAGCTACTCACCTGCCGCGTATGCAGTCGATTGTGCTCGGCCTGCTGGCTGAAGGGGGGAGCTCCTCGCAGGATTTGGAACTTTGTGTTTTGCCTAAAATTAACTTTCAATATTTTCGCTGCCATCTCTGGGTCCCGCGGAAGATTGCAAGCAGCGTGTTTTCCCTTCCTCTCTTCTAACAATATAGCCATCTCGCAGTCGACGTCTTTATTCTTACTGGTTTACTGGTGTATATCACTTTTCTGCGGCAGCCTTGGCAACATTCGACTCCTTGCCGATGCTGTAAGCCAAGGGAGATCGTTCAATAATATCATGATCGGTTCTCCCCATTATTGCCATGGACTGATGCCGTCCGACGTCGGTCTTCAGGTGTTTGGGGGATGAACTTCAACCATAGGCCATGTGCATATTTCCGAATCCAGCAGAATGCTGTGACCGACCAACAGCCTGGGACAAAAGGTGGGATAAGCACTGCATCCCTGCAGTGCTCCACTTCCAGTATCCAATCATCTACCTAAACGGATTTTTTGATCTCGTCTAGAGCGGAGAAAGGGAAAAGAAAAGCATCGACGAAGCATGGGCGATTCGGAGCGATGTGTCCAGCGAACAACACTAGGTTTGTTTACTTTTAGCGTCTGCCCCTCCTCCCAGATGATCCTTTCTAGAAGACGAATAGCAGAGAGGCACCATAGATATTAATATTTTTTTCTGAAGCGAGACGGGAAATTAATCCTTGAAGTGGCAAACAATAAGGCTCTGACTCACTGCTAGCATGGCTTGACGAGAAGAGCGTCTACGCTGCCTTCAAGGATTATTATCCGAAAAGTCTGCCTCCCACCGAACTGCACTCTACTCCGTACAGAGATGCAGAATCTATACAAGTTAGCGGAAATTCAAGGATCGTCAAAGCTCGTGAGTCGTGGAGTGAATCGCCATTGAAGATGAGAAATTGGGCATGGTTTGATCCGTTATTTTGCTTTTCTGTTGTCCCTCAAAAAGCCCTGCAGCGTTCTTCGTTTCTTCTTTGAACTGCTGAACACATCTTGAGAATTAAGGTTGCCTGGGGCCGATGGAGTCCTACAGAGGGTACCCTATACACTTTCGGGTGTTAACGGGATGTCCTCCTTTTTCGAGTCTTCACCGAGAGGCTGCCTTTGATTCATCCTCTAGTAGCGCCGTATGATTTGTATGCGTCCACTATTATCACTGATTATTTATTTCTACTATGCATTGCTCAGGTGAAGCCATGCTGCGGACTTAACGATCCTAGTAAGACGACTTCTATAGCGTCGGGGGGACTGTAAGATAAAGTGGAAATACGAATACCAGCTCCAGTTGTTCCCCTTAGCGCCGTCTCTTGCATTGCTCTCTGCCCCACCGGCTTGGATCTTGACGTAGGAGAAACCTAATCTTCTTGTTAAAGGGTTGAAAAGCCACTGCCTTGATTGGCTGGCGCTTTCTTATCTCTCACCTGCTCCCCGGCTTTGGAGACGTCCTTGGACTGCCTCCCGCTGTCCTCCATCATCTCATCCCGACGTATGCAGAGCCGTAAACCGTGAACAGCAGGGGATAACTCCACGGGTCAACATTCGAGAAGCGTGAAGTATTCTGTACAGTTGGCCTAGGAGCGGATGCAGACCTTTAAGGAAGAGCTGTACAACAGCAACTCTAACTTTTTGATACCGGTCTTGCATGTGAAGGTTTGCTTCTTTGCTGACTTAGTTCCTGGTCCGTCCCAGGTACTCCAAAGTAGCGTGGTGGCGGACATTTTTTCGTTCAGGAGCGGAAGCCGCCGAAAACAGCTCTGCCCTGCTGTTGTGTCAGCGTAGTATGATTCACCTAGAACGCAAAGGGTCCGTCTGCTTCTTTGCTCTGCATTAATTTTTTTTCCTGAAAGGCCAAGTCGTCTACTCCGCGCGTCCACTGCAGTCCTCCGGAGTAGGTATTATACTGAAGCAAACGGAATTTCGCCACGGATCATTGCCTTGTCGACCGTGGTTGTAATTCCTCCTAGATCCCCACCACTGTATTTTTCCCAGTCATTCTTGTACGTGATCTCAATTGAAACATCCTCCGGCAGTGTATGGGTGATACTCCATAATACGATACCGAAACTCGGAGACCAGACCAATTCCCCGGACCTCTATCTCCCGTGCTCCCTCCCGCCGCCCACTGCCCACTGCCCGTAGCCCTGCCCAGTCACTTTTTTTCCTTTACTACGCAGGCCCCCTCCCCCTCACTCTCTTCTTATTTCTACGGTTCCCCCCCATCATCTTCCACCTTCTTCTCCCTTTCTCTCACTTTACTACATTTCCTCGGAGCTCGACGTTGGGCAAGTTTCATTGCAACTGTCTTAGCTGTTGCCCACGCTCCGCCATTGACGACATCGCCTTATTCTATTCTACACATTACGACTACTGCCCCGCAGAAACACAACAGCGGCGGCCGATCCCAAAATCATCAGCAATCCCCCGGTTTCTGTCATTCCATTCTCTGTCGGCCACCGGCGGAAGAATGGGTCTGAACTTGGAGGAAATCTATGGCCAATCTATAGTTGAGGAGCAGAGCCCGAATGAGTATTCGGAATACCAGCCGAAGAAGGGTTATGGCTGGGCCAACACTCTGCCCGAGCGGCAAGGTCTTTATGACCCGGAATATGAAAAGGACGCTTGCGGTGTAGGCTTTGCTGCGTAAGTGGCTTTCCCTCCAGCAATTGAGTTGAGCAGCATGTTCTAATATGTGGTCCATCTGCAGCAATATTAAAGGCAAGGCTAGCCATAAAATCGTTAGCGATGGTGAGTGTCTAAGAGTAGAAATGCGGAAGAAAACCTGTTGACATGCCATCTTTTACAGCCCGGAATCTGCTCTGTAACATGACGCACCGAGGTGCGGTTGGTTCGGATGCACGAGACGGTGACGGTGCTGGTGTAATGACCAGTATCCCTCACAAGTTCTTCGTTAAAAACTTTGCGCGCGAAGTGGGAGTGGATCTTCCCCCCCTTGGCCAGTATGCCGTCGGTAACCTTTTCTTTAAACCCGATGAGGAGGCTTTGAAGGAGTCCATTAAGCAGTTCGAGGAGATTGCTACATCGCTTGGATTGCGCGTACTTGGGTGGCGTGAGGTTCCTCGCGATTCAACTATTCTCGGTCCCGCAGCTCTGTCTCGAGAGCCCACCATCCTGCAGCCGTTTGTGGTGCTGAAGTCTGCTTACGGTGAGGGAAACAAGCCTGAAATAACCGATCCAGAGCAATTTGATACGAAGACATTTGAGCTTCAGTTGTATGTCCTGCGAAAGCGGGCTACACACGTCATTGGTCTAGCCAACTGGTTCTACCTGTGCTCTCTCAGCAACCGCAACATCGTGTACAAGGGTCAGCTCGCCCCTGTCCAGGTGTACCAGTACTACCATGATTTGGTGAACGTCGACTATGAAGGTCACTTTGCTCTCGTTCACTCTCGTTTCTCTACCAACACATTCCCTTCTTGGGACCGTGCACAGCCTCTTCGATGGGCTGCTCACAACGGTGAGATTAACACCCTTCGAGGAAACAAAAACTGGATGCGTGCTCGAGAGGGTTTGCTGAAGTCCGACATTTTCGGCGAAGAGCTCGAGTCTCTGCTCCCTATCGTCGAAGATGGTGGTTCCGACTCTGCCGCCTTTGATAACGTCCTGGAATTGCTGATGATCAACGGCGTGCTTTCTCTTCCTGAAGCCGTTATGATCATGATTCCTGAGGCGTGGCAGGATAACCCAGCCATGGACCCGGCCAAGGCCGCTTTCTACGAGTGGGCTGCCTGCCAGATGGAGCCCTGGGATGGCCCTGCTCTCTTTACCTTCTCAGATGGGCGTTACTGTGGTGCCAACTTGGACCGTAACGGTTTGCGTCCTTGCCGTTTCTACGTGACCGATGACGACCGTATCATTTGTGCGTCCGAAGTAGGTGCTGTCGACATTGACCAAGAGCGAGTCGTTCAGAAGGGTCGTCTGCAGCCGGGAAAAATGCTTCTGGTTGACACGGTCGCTGGCCGTATCATTGATGACTCCGAGCTTAAGTACACCGTTGCCCACCGCCATGACTTCAGTAGTTGGCTGAATAAGGAGCTTGTTAAGCTTCCTGCAGTCACCGAGAAGTTGGTTGAGCAGAACGTGGACCTTCGCCATGACCTCGACAATACCACTGTTCAGAATGACCCTCGCCTCAAGGCCTTCGGGTACTCTTTTGAGCAGGTCACTCTCCTCCTCGGCCCTATGGGGGCTGACTCCAAGGAGGCTCTTGGATCTATGGGTAACGATGCTCCTCTTGCTTGCATCGCCAAACAGCCCCGCCTTCTGTACGAGTACTTCCGTCAACTTTTCGCTCAGGTCACCAACCCCCCTATTGACCCCATCCGTGAAGCCGTCGTCATGTCTCTGGAGTGCTACGTTGGTCCTCAGGGTAATCTGCTGGAAATGGACCCGTCGCAGTGCCGCCGCTTGCTTCTTCCTTCTCCCATCCTGAGCATTCCCGAGTTCAATGCCCTCAAGAACATCAACGCTGTCCACAAGGACTGGACAGTCAGGCTCATAGACATCACCTTCGAGAAGAAGCAGGGCGTCCCCGGTTACATCGAAGCTCTCGATCGTATTTGCGATGCCGCCACTGAGGCTATTCAGCAAGGCGACAAGGTCCTCATCCTTTCCGATCGGGCTACTTCTGCCGACAGAGTCCCAGTGTCCGCACTTTTGGCCACTGGCCTTGTTCACCACCACTTGGTCCGTAACAAGTGGAGATCTCTTGCTGCACTGATTGTCGAGACTGCGGAGGCCCGTGAGGTCCATCACATGTGTGTTCTCGTTGGTTATGGTGCTGATGGTATTAACCCTTACCTCGCCATGGAGTGCATCCTCAAGATGAACCGAGAAAAGTTGATCCGCAAGGAACTCTCCGACGAGAAGGTGATTGAGAACTACAAGGCCTCCTGCGACGGTGGTATCCTGAAAGTCATGAGCAAGATGGGTATCTCTACACTAGCCTCCTATAAGGGTGCTCAGATTTTTGAGGCGCTCGGTATTGATGACAGTGTCATTGACCGCTGTTTCACCGGCACTGCAAGCCGCATCCGCGGTATGACTTTTGAGCTGATTGCGCAGGATGCGTTCGCCATCCACGAGCGTGGTTACCCATCTCGTGCTATCGTCGATATCCCTGGTCTCAACGAGTCGGGTGAGTACCACTGGCGTGACGGTGGTGAAGATCATATCAACGACCCCGTCAGCATTGCCAATATCCAGGATGCTGTGCGCACGAAGAACGACAAGTCCTACGAGGCATACGCTAAGGCTGCCCACGAGCAGATTAAGAACTGCACTCTGCGTGGTATGCTTGAGTTCGACTTTGACCAGCGGACGCCCATTCCTATCGACCAGGTTGAACCGTGGACAGAAATTGTTCGCCGGTTCGTGACTGGTGCCATGTCGTACGGATCTATCTCCATGGAGTCTCACTCTACTCTGGCTATTGCCATGAACCGTCTAGGTGGAAAGTCCAACACTGGTGAAGGTGGTGAAGACCCAGAGCGCAGCAAGCGCATGGAGAACGGAGATACCATGCGCTCTGCCATCAAGCAAATTGCTTCTGGCCGCTTCGGTGTCACATCCCACTACCTCGCAGACGCCGACGAGCTGCAGATTAAGATGGCCCAAGGCGCTAAGCCTGGAGAGGGTGGTGAACTTCCGGGACACAAGGTCGTTGGTCCCATTGCCCACACGCGCTACTCTACTCCCGGTGTCGGTCTCATCTCACCTCCGCCACACCATGACATCTACTCCATTGAGGATCTTAAGCAACTTATTTATGATCTCAAGTGCTCTAACCCGCGCGCTCGCGTTTCCGTCAAGCTAGTCTCCGAGGTCGGTGTTGGTATTGTCGCCTCCGGTGTGGCCAAGGCCAAGGCGGATCACATTCTCATCTCCGGTCACGATGGTGGTACCGGTGCTTCTCGCTGGACTGGTATCAAGTATGCTGGTCTTCCTTGGGAGCTGGGTCTTGCGGAAACTCACCAGACCCTCGTCCTCAACGATCTCCGTGGCCGTGTTATCGTTCAGACTGATGGTCAGATCCGCACTGGACGCGACGTCGCTGTTGCTTGTCTTCTCGGTGCTGAAGAATTTGGCTTCGCCACGACTCCTTTGATCGCCATGGGGTGCATTATGATGAGTCAGTACCCCCCTGTCTGGTAAACGTATCATTGCAGCTGCTAACCTATTGTACAGGGAAATGTCACTTGAATACCTGCCCTGTTGGTTCCCCGGCGCTTCGCCCTTTTATATTGTATACATTTTACTAATCACTTCTTTAGGTCGGTATTGCTACCCAGGATCCCGAGCTTCGCAAGAAGTTTGAGGGCCAGCCTGAGCACGTGATCAACTTCTTCTACTACGTTGCCAATGAGCTGCGGGCTATCATGGCCAAATTGGGAATTCGTACCATCAATGAGATGGTCGGTCGTGCTGAGCTCCTCAAGGTTCGCGATGACCTCACCAATCCCAAGCAGGAGAACATTGATCTCTCTCTCATTCTCACTCCTGCTCACTCTCTTCGCCCCGGTGTTGCCACCTACAATGTCCGCAAACAAGACCACCGCCTTCACACTCGCCTCGACAACAAGCTCATTGCGGAGTCCGAGCTTGCTCTGGAAAAGGGCCTGCCTTGCCGTGTTGAGTGCGACGTCGTTAATACGGATCGTGCTCTGGGTGCCACTCTTTCTTACCAAGTCAGTCGTCGCTACGGCGGAGAAGGCCTTCCACAAGACACCATCCATTCCAACATCAAGGGATCGGCGGGTCAGTCCTTTGGTGCTTACCTCGCTCCTGGTATCACTTTGGAGCTCGAGGGCGATGCGAATGACTACGTTGGCAAGGGTCTGTCAGGTGGTCGTCTAATCGTTTACCCCCCGCGCGGCGCGGCTTTCAAGGCTGAGGAGAATGTCATCATCGGTAACACCTGTTTGTACGGTGCCACTCGTGGTACTTGCTTCTTCCGCGGTGTTGCTGCTGAGCGTTTCGCTGTCCGTAACTCTGGTGCTACTGCGGTCGTTGAAGGTGTCGGTGATCACGGCTGTGAGTACATGACCGGTGGTCGCGTTGTGGTTCTCGGATCGACCGGTCGTAACTTTGCTGCCGGTATGTCCGGCGGTATTGCTTACATCCTGGACATGAACCAGGACTTCCTTTCCAAGGTCAATATGGAGATGGTTGAATGCTCTGGCCTTGAAGACCCAGCTGAGATTGCCTTCCTCCGTGGTTTGATCGAGGATCACCACCACTACACCGGCTCTGAGTTGGCCGCCCGTATCCTCTTGGACTTCACCCGTGCTCTTCCTCACTTCATCAAGGTCTTACCCACAGACTACAAGCGTATTCTCGAGGAGGAAGCCGCGAAGGCCGCCGCTGCGAAGAAGGCGGAAACCACTATTCCTCAGTTGCCTAGTGCTCCTGTCGAGAAGCAAAAACCCAAAGCTGAAGGTGATGCCAAGAAGGCGGAGCTATTGGACATTGAAGACAGTGTCACTGACTCCAAGGTCGAGAAGAAGAGGACTGCTCTTATCCTTGACAAGACCCGTGGTTTCATGAAGTACAACCGCCGCAGCGAGAAGTACCGTAACCCGGCCACTCGTACCCGTGATTGGGCAGAACTCTCTTCTCGTCTCACTGAGGATGAACTCAAGTATCAGTCCGCTCGTTGCATGGACTGCGGTGTTCCCTTCTGCCAGTCCGATACCGGTTGCCCAATCTCGAACATCATTCCCAAGTGGAATGAGCTTGTCTTCCAGAACCAGTGGCAGGATGCTCTCAATCGTCTGCTCATGACCAACAACTTCCCCGAGTTCACTGGCCGTGTCTGCCCTGCTCCTTGTGAGGGCGCTTGTGTCTTGGGTATTAACGAAGACCCTGTTGGTATCAAGTCAATCGAGTGTGCCATCATTGACCGTGGGTTTGAGATGGGCTGGATGGTCCCTCGTCCTCCTCCCGTCCGCACCGGCAAAACCGTTGCTATTATCGGATCTGGTCCGGCTGGTCTTGCGGCTGCTGACCAGCTCAACCGCGTTGGACACAGTGTGACTGTTTATGAGCGTGCTGATCGTATTGGTGGTTTGCTTATGTACGGTATCCCCAACATGAAACTTGACAAAAAGATTGTCCAGCGCCGTGTCGACCTGATGGCTGCAGAAGGTGTTAAATTTGTTACCGGTGTGTCTGTTGGTCCTGACAACGAAGTCTCCCTGGATTCTCTCCGCAAGAGCAATGATGCTGTGATCATCGCCACCGGCGCTACCGTTGCTCGAGACCTCAAAGTTCCCGGCCGTGAGCTCGAGGGTATTCACTTCGCCATGCAGTTCCTGCACAAGAACACCAAATCTCTTCTCGACTCCGAATTGGCGGATGGCGCTTACATCTCCGCCAAAGACAAGCACGTCGTCGTCATTGGAGGTGGTGATACCGGCAACGACTGCATTGGTACCTCTGTCCGCCACGGCGCCAAGTCTGTTGTCAACTTCGAACTGTTGCCTCAGCCTCCCCCTGAGCGTGCTCGTGACAACCCCTGGCCTCAATGGCCCCGTATTTACCGTGTCGATTATGGTCACTCCGAGGTCAAGACCCACATGGGCAAGGACCCTCGTGAGTACTGCATCATGTCCAAGGAGTTTGTCGATGACGGTAACGGCCATGTGAAGGGCATCAACACTGTCCGTGTTGAATGGACCAAGAGCGCCACTGGTGGATGGGATATGAAGACCGTTGAGGGTAGCGAGCAGTTCTTCCCTGCCGACCTTGTGCTTCTCTCCATGGGTTTCCTCGGCCCTGAAGACCGTCTCCTTGGAGAAGAAATTGAGCGAGATGCCCGTAAGAATGTCAAGACCGCCCCTGGTCACTACGGCACCAACGTTCCGGGAGTCTACGCTGCTGGTGATTGCCGCCGCGGACAGTCCCTCATCGTCTGGGGTATCAACGAAGGCCGCCAGTGCGCTCGTGAGGTTGATACCTTCCTCTCTGGCATCAGCTCTCAGCTCCCCGTTACCGGTGGCATCGTCCGCCGCCCCGCTATCGATGCTGTCCGCCAGGCCACCGAGACAGTGACCATCGCCGCATAAACGCAACAACACAGCAAATAGAATTTAGGCACGCTGGACAGGCTCCCGCGCAACGACAGGTTCGTTCTATGTCTCACGATGACGATGATCTACGAAAAATCCCATGTCGGTAAACGGAGAGAAAAAAAACAAAAACTTTACCTTTGGATCTGCGGGATAATTGCTTAGTTGGTGGGATTGTATTCTATCTATTACGATAATTTCCTGCACGGTCATGGGATAGAAGGGAGATTCTTTCAAATCACAGCCTATACATCTTGCTTTTTCGCGATTCAACTGTTTATTGCTTTACGAAAGGCAGCTTGTGCTTTGGGTGCAGCCGGTTTTTTTTTTTTCCCTCAAAATATGGCCAGGTGTTGGAGCGTGTGCAGTCACCTACTTCTTTGTACATATTTTTCCTTGATATAATTCATGTCTACTATGTTAAGAACATCGTTCATCTAGAAATCCATAGACACTTAAGATTCAGGCTGTATGTTGGGGCATTGATAATCCCCAGTGAAATTCAGAGGAACTTTTTTATATCCATTACCCCTTTTTCTCTTAATCATATACATCGTCTTCAGAAGCCATCATCCTCGAAACCCGAGGCATTCTTTCCGACCTCTCATTTCGCAATTGCTCAGGAATTTTTCACGAAGACTCTGGCCTCTGCGACATGGGATTGATAAGCTGGCGGCCCACTCTCCTCCTTTCCCGTTCTTGCATCCTCCTTGCCCTCCTCCTTGCCTCCTCATACATCATCATCTCCCCTGCAGACCACATTGTATCGAGTACCTCATCCCCAACAAGCAAAACCCCAGCAAGAAACTCGTACGTGTAGTCGAGCCGGCTATCTGAGATAGTTACCATCGCCCACAAGTTGCGGATGAGCATCTCGTCGTCCAGCGTCGTTGGTGTTTTTAAGATGGACTTCCGTGGGACGTGCGTACGGTGCAGGAGCTGCCGCCTTCCTGGCAATGAGGATTGAAAAGAAGGGAAGGAGGCGTGCGGAGACCAGGATACCGATGGCTGCTTCTGTCCTCCAGCTTCTTCGTATGAGCCTGGGGGCTCAGGACTGCCGTTTCCGCTGCCGCTGCCGCTACGGCTCGGGCTTTCCCTTCGACTCTTCCTGGAACTACAGCTTGGACTCTGACGCTCAGCACCATCATCAGCACCATAAACATAGTTCGGGCTCCTTCTCGTTCTTCTCTGCGGGTACTCACTTAGTCCCGGTGCAGAGACCTCGGGCACACCGTCTGGAAACTCATTAGTTATACCGCCCCAGTGGACGCTTTTTCCGTAGCGCGTAGTGCGATAGTACCGAACGCCCTTGGCGTTGTTACTGCTGTTGCTATAACCAATGCCAGGAAGGCCTGCTTCCTCGGCAAAAGAGACCGCGACCTCCTCGCCGAAATGTCGGCTCAGTTGACGGCCGTAGTATAAGAGGTGCTCGTGATCGTCATCTGGATCGTCGTAGTCATCCTCGCGTCGGTGACAGTAGAGCTTCGGTGCTGGGGAGAGACTGGATTCGTGATCGTAGTCGCGGTTGCGGTCCCGTTTGGCGGGATTGACGGCTGCGATGAAAATGTCTGAGAGACGGTCGACGAGGTTGTAAAGCATAGGCATTTATGTTTGTCAGTTTCGAGATCATGGGGAGGGTTTTGTTTGAATAAGTTGTTTTTGGAGTCATAAAATATCGAGGGAGAGACCATTATATAGACCTATTGTACAAAATGGGACAAAGTGGATGGGAGATGATTGCAATCGTTGGTGAAAGGGCCCATTCATCTTGATAATAGTCCAAACATATCCTGTCAGATTATTTCAGCCTTTTCCGGCGTTCACTTGATGAGAAGGAGGGAGGACAATGGCTGTACTCTGTGAAAGGGCTCATGTATCATGAGAGCAACATATGACTCATGAGATCCATTCAACCCTGAAATACCTTTCTAAGGGAAACTGCCTTATCCTTTATCTTACTTTATTCATTATAGTCTTGTTATACATTCGTCGTATTGTACATGTCAAAGCCCAGACCGAACAAGCGAAAGGTATCTCTAATCAAGCTATTAGCACAAAGACCACCACAGCGAAGAACAACCATACTCACACACGAGAGAGAAGGGGAAAGAATCAGACAGTATTTGCTGCATGTCTTGCGCGCGCCTGAGCCTCCTCTTCAGCTTGCATCTCCCTCTCCAGTGCCGCAAAATCTCCCTGGAAACACCCCTTGACCGGCTCCGTCCTCACATCCCAAACATCCTCACTACTTGGGCCCGTCTTATACTTAATCGCTTTCTTCCGATAATGGTCCCGGATTATCTTCTTTTTCTCAGCCTCCCGGAACGTCCGCGTCTTCATACACAGCCAGAAATTCTCCCAGTGCTCGCTGCACGATCGTAGTTCGCCATATCTATAGACATTGACAAATTGTCCGCCCAGTGACTGACAAAAAAAGGCGTAGTCAAAGGCGTCACGGCAGGACATCGTATCCGGATAGAGGGATTCGGGGGCTATGGAAGATGGTGGAGATTGAAGGTCTAATGCTGATGTGCCTGTGGCTGAGTCTGTGCTTGCGCCTGCGACTGAGGCCTGTTGTGTTTTTTCGGCTTGTTTGATGTCGCTTTGTAGACTTGCCCATAATTTGGCGACTTCGGCGTCTGCTTGCTCTTCTCGGCTGAGCTTTTGGGGCTCTGATTGTTGTTGCGCTGGTATCTGAGTTGGGGGTGTTGAGGGTTGAGTTGACTGGGACTCGGGTGAATCCTTTTTAGGAGTCGATGAGTTCCAGAGCCAACCCATTTTCATAAACCTCGGCCTGTGTTCCAAATAAGCAATGTGTTTGTATAGGTTTCGGTGCGCAGTCCAATGCAATGTTATCGACGGGCGGAGTTGCAGAGACGATGTTTGCTCTGTTTGCGCTGTTTGTCTCCGCCGCCTGGTGGTGTAACTTACGATCCGTCATGGGGTTGAAAACGGACCGATAATCTATGAACTCTAATCGGCTAGATCGACTCTGACGTCATCCATTGCAAACGACCGAGCAGCTCAGCTCTTCATCGCTCGCTCTGCGTTTACAGTATGCTTCCATCCTCGCAAGCATGACGCGAGCCCTGTTTTCTGGAAGGGTGTCCCACGGTTACCAGCGTTTGCCCTGCTGGCAAAACTCTCCTGCTTATCGGGTTCTGAATGTTTATACTGCCCGACAGGCAAGTTCTACCAGTACAATCGGCTCTGAGAACGTCAGCTCGCTTGAGACGGGTCATATCAATTTGGAAAACAATGAAGGGCTAGTATTTGTCAACAGTGAGGATATGCGCGCTCACGTCTCGGGCATCGGCTTAACCTAGTCTAGATATCTTCCCACGAAAGCTTCAATGGTTGCTCCAATTGGGCCCTCTCAATGGCACGCATTCGTATGAGAAAGCTTTGAAACGCATCAATCGCCCGCAACTTGCAGCGTCCGACCCGCTGCATATCATTCGCCAGGTACTCCCACAAGACCTGGACATTGACATCAAAGACATCATCCCCCGTTTCCGTGAAGGTGGTGCGTTTGTGAAGTATACTCGCAGACCAGGAGCCACAGATGCCAAAATCGAGGCTCGTATTAAGGAGCATTTGGAAAATAATCCCATCCGGCCGTGGTTCAACCCCTTCCAGCAAGCCACGGTAGCTCACGTCCAAGGCAGGCCGTGGATTGAAGACCTCTATCGTATTCCTAGTCCGCGTATTCGAGTTGAGTTTCATCCCGCTACACCTGAGGGGTCAGCGAAAGAGTTGACCACGGAAGTCCTCTATTCTGTCTTCCGCAGATATGGAAAACTTCGTTATATTGAGCAACAGCCGCCGGACTCGAAAGTCACGCCAAGGTATGCATTGGTAGAATTCGCACGTCCTAGCAATGCGGTTACTGCCAAAAACTGCGTCCACGGATTTACCATACCTCCTGAAGGTGGTGAAGGCAAGTCTGGCACACGGGTCAAGATCAAGTATGAAAGGAAGATTAGACTGTCTATGATCAAGGACTGGCTCCTGAGCCATCCCCGTCTAGTGATTCCTGCCGTTGCTGCTCTCATTGCCGCTATAACAGTGACTATCTTCGACCCGATACGTACCTTTTTCATTAAAATGAAGATTAAGGCGACGCTGCAGATAGAGGAGAATAAATTCTTTCAATGGGTCCGGCACCAGGTCAGCAAAGCGAATATATACTTCAGACAGAGCAAACCCGATGTTCGGGGCTTGTCAGCAATTTGGGAGGATCGCCATAACGATATTGAACAGCTCAACTCTTGGCTAACAGAGAGTGCGGAAACCTTCATTGTGATACACGGCCCGCGTGGTTCGGGCAAGCGCGAACTAGTTTTGGACCGGACTTTGAAAGACAACAGGTATAAACTTATTATCGACTGTAAACAGATCCAAGACGCCAAAGGGGACACAGCGAAGATTGCTCGAGCAGCTAGCCAAGTGGGGTACCGCCCGATATTCTCGTGGATGAACAGTATTAGCAGCTTTATCGACCTTGCGGCACAAGGTATGATTGGCACCAAGGCAGGATTCTCCGAGACCCTGGATGCCCAGCTCAGCAACATCTGGCAGAACACTGCGGTAGCCCTCAAGAGCATCACATTGGAGCACCGAAAGAAGACAGATTCGGATGCGCAACTTTCTGATGAGGAGTACCTTGAGGCTCACCCCGAGTTACGGCCAGTAGTGGTCATTGATAACTACCTTCACAACAACCCGGAGGCTACTAGTGTAGTTTATGACAAGATCACGGAGTGGGCTGCAGGTCTGGCAACCGGAAATATTGCACATGTCATTTTTCTCACAACTGATGTGTCATTCGCGAAACCTCTAAGCAGGGCCCTCCCGAACACGGTGTTTCGAACGATCTCACTAGGCGATTGCTCCCTTGAGGTCGGCCGAAAATTCGTGCTCAATCATTTGGAGCATGAAGCAAGGAGCAAGCACAGAGATACCCGGCACGAAGAGGACCTGGCAGAACTTGATAGCTGCATTAGCGTGCTAGGAGGGCGCCTCACGGATCTCGAGTTCATGGCGCATCGTATCGAGGCTGGAGAAACGCCCCGAGGAGCCGTCACCCGCATCGTGGAACAATCAGCCTCCGAGATTTTGAAGATGTTCATCCTGAATCCTGAGATCGAGTCACAGAAGTGGACTCACCAACAGTCCTGGCATCTAATCAAAACGCTGGCACACTCCAAGGACGGCAGCGTACCTTACAACCATATCATTCAATCCGATTTGTTCAAGTCAGATAGTCAAGCTCTCCGTGAGCTCGAACAAGCGGAGCTGATATCAATCGTCACCGTGAATGGTTCGCCTGAGAGGGTGAAGGCTGGCAGGCCAGTTTACCAGGCGGTTTTCAAGCGACTGACTGAGAACAAGGCTTTGAGCAGCCGCTTGGATATGGAGGTCTTATCACAGCTCATTAGTAAAGAGAACAAGAGCATTGGAAAGTACGAGGAGGAGCTCCTCTTGCTAGGGAAGCTGCCAAAACAACCACGAGAGCTCACAGGGAGAATCCACTGGTTGCTGCAGAAGGTGTACAACTCGCAGAACAAGATTGCGAAGTATGAAGCTGAGAGTGCAGCGCTCCAAAAGGTGCTGCAGAATGAGCATTAGTTATCATATTTACTTGCAATAATGGACAGGCCTAGGCCTGTATGTACTCGAGACCAATTTCTACTCTGTAAATTGATTTCACATCTTTGTTGCATTCTTGATGAGACTTGCTGATGTCAGCTGTAAATTACCGTATCGCCTCTTCCAAGGTCGACTAACTTCTGCACGAATCTCTGCCTCTTCGTTCAGTAGCAAGAAATTTTTGGATATTTAACTAACCATCTCGAATTCTGATGACTAAACGTATAGAATCCGTTTTCCTCTTATAATTCTTTCCTGCCGGGGTCTTCTCACCTAATGCCTCTGGGCTTTCGACCCTGAGGCTCATACGACATTTTGAATAGAGACATGAACACGATACACACAGCCTATGATGGGCTACAGCCAAAAACACTGGCCTTGGCCGCAATATGCATTTTGATATGTGTTATCCTTCTTACACGTATTCTTACCGAACTTCAAAGCCATAAGGGAAAGACAGGCACAGCGCAACCGCGTCGGCCTAGGACAGCGCCATATTGGATACCATGGTTTGGCCATAGTCTTTCGTTCGCTCGGAATCATATAGAGTTTCTAGAGAATACCAGGTTAGTTGAATCATGCTTATTGCATTACACCTCGCTGACTGTGTAGGAATCGACTGAACGAGACTGTATTTGCCATCGTTATGAGTGGGGCAAAGCACAACGTTGTCATGTCGCCGTCGATGATCAAGTCCGTCTTGACATTTCGAGGAGTAACAACGGCTCCGCTAGTTCAACATATTTCAAAGAAGATTCTCGGTGACCGAGGTGTCTTTGAGAAGCTAAACCCCTCTGACCTTCATGTTTTTGTCCATAACATTCCAAATCAATTCATGCATGAGCCGTCGCTATCTCAGACATCAGGGGCTGCCGTCCGATTCATTGAACGTGAAACTCCTAATCTGGTGACTTTCTCCGCAGCCCCCATTGACCAGATGCTCTGGGAGCGGCCGGGTGATGTCACAGTTATCGAGAAAAAGGGCCAGCAAGTCTGCGAGGTGGATTTTTTCGCACTCATTCGATATTTTGTTGGAACCGTGACGACAACTTCTCTATTCGGCCAAGCGATTTTGGACACTTTTCCAACCTTGCTTCAAGATGTCTGGAGCGTTGATGACCAGTTCGCTAATTTGTCCATGGGACCGCCTCGCTATTTAACTCCGGGAATTTCCGCAGCGTATATGGCCCGTGATCGACTGTTGGATGCTCTTGCAATATTTCACCAAGCTTTGCTACTGTGGGATGAAGGAAAAGACCTTGGGATTGAATTCCGCGACCTTCGTGATCTGGAAGACGTCTCGGAGCCGATCAAGAACCGCGCGCGGATGGCGAGGGACATGGGACTGTCGCCACAAGCTAGTGCTCCTGCGCATCTCGCATTGCTTTGGGCTATGAATGGGAACTCGCCTAACATCGTATTCTACCATCTCCTTCATCTCTACGCTAACCCGACACTCCTGGAGGATCTCCGAAAGGAGATCGCTCCGTTTGTCAAGGTCTCGAGACCGACTCGAGAGGAAACCGGGTTTCCGATACTGGAGCCACCCAGAATATCTATCGACATTGATAAACTATGTGGTTCTTGTGAACTTCTGAAAGCGAGCTTCTATGAGACCCTACGCTTGGACTCCGCAGGGTTGTCCTTTCGGCAGTTGACCGCAGATCTAACTATCACGGAAAATGAGGAAGAGGCCTCAAGGGCAGGTCGGTCAACGCCGCAGTCTTATTCCCTTAAGAATGGCGAGCTAGTGATCATACCGCATGGTGTCATCCACAATGATCCGGCATACTTCTCCAATCCAGACCAATTTGACCCCCTCAGATTTATAAAAACTGACCCGCAGTCCGGCCAGAAGTACGCAAAGTCTGAAACCATGACCCCATTCGGAGGCGGCATGCCTGCCTGCAAAGGACGTGCTTTCGCGGAGAAAAAGATTCTCGCTCTTTCCGCAGCTATTATATCCTTGTGGCAGATCACGCCCGCAGAGGGGAAGGAATTCAAGATTCCAGAGCACAAAATCTCGAGTGCTGCATTTTTGCCGAAGAATGATATAAGGGTGCGGATATCACCGCGATACCCTTCGTGATGTACATAGTTTGGTTATCGACTGTAAGGTTTGTATACAAAGGCAATGATATATGATGAGTAGCGCGAACATGCGGGGAAATCTTCTCTTTTAGCACTAGCAGAATATTCCAGCGAATTGACGATGTGCCGATATAAAGCAGGATCCATATATTCAAGGCCAGGCCAATTGGAAGTCAGGTCAACATGCTGGAAAAGAATCCGTGATGCGCGGACTTGCGCCGATGTACTCGAGCCGATCCCATCAGTTATAATATAAATACGTGACTTACGATCCTCTAAACTGCCGCTGCTCGTTTTGTTTGCATATAAAAATAAAATATAGCCATGGACAAAGACGAAAACCAAGTTCCTGCAGACTACCACCTCTCCACCCCCATAACTTCCACCTCGGGCCTCCGACAAGGCTTAACCTCCTATGGCGACGCACACTTCTCCCTTTTCCTCCGCAAGGTCTTCGTCAAAGCCTTGGGCTATTCCGAAGACGCACTCTCAAGGCCCATCATTGGGATCATCAACACCTACTCCGGATTCAACCCATGTCACGGCAATGTGCCGCAACTTATCGAGGCCGCGAAGCGCGGCATTCAATTAAATGGCGGTCTTGCGGTTGAGTTCCCTACGATCAGTGTACATGAGTCATTTTCGCATCCGACGAGCATGTTTCTGAGAAATTTGATGAGCATGGATACGGAGGAGATGATAAGGGCTCAGCCATTGGATGCTTGTATTATGATTGGCGGTATGTTTACTCTCTTGATAGCGGAATGGGACTCTAAGAGATGTCCTTAGGATGCGACAAGACTGTTCCTGCGCAACTGATGGGTGGCATTTCTGCAAACAAGCCTATTCTTCCCCTAATCACGGGGCCCATGATGCCTGGGAGTCATCGCGGGCAGAGGATAGGTGCTTGTACAGACTGCCGGAACAACTGGGCTGCTTTCCGTGCTGGGGAGATAGACATTGAAGAAATCTCAGCCATCAATGAAGAGCTTGCCCCGACGGTAAGTTGGGATCTGGACGTTGAGTCGGTTGACCCAGATTAACAGTTCTAGATTGGAACATGCGGCGTCATGGGAACTGCAAGCACCATGGCGTGCATTACCGCTGCTCTTGGTATGATGCCACTACGCGGAGCATCTGCACCGGCGGTGTCATCTGCAAGAGCTCGAGTTGCTGAAGAGACGGGTGCGAATGCAGTAAGGGCCGCAAACAGCAAGTGGAAACCACAGGACATCCTATCGAAGGAGTCTTTTCTAAACGCCATCACCGTCTTGCAAGCAATCGGCGGTTCAACGAATGCAGTCGTGCACCTTATGGCCATTGCAAATCGACATCCTAAGGTACAGGGTGTGATAACCCTACAGACATTTGAGGAGGTTGGACGCAAGACGCCGCTGCTGGTAGACCTCAAGCCCAGTGGCGATAACTACATGACTGATTTCCATAATGCCGGCGGCATGTTAGCGCTCTTGCACACTCTTCGACCCCTACTCCATCTCTCAGCCATGACAATTACCGGCCAAACATTAGGCGAGCTCCTGGATGCCTCGCCGTTCCGAGATTTCTCGCTGTCCCGGAAAATCATCAGACCTCTCTCAGACCCTCTCTACCCTTCATCATCGCTGATAGTGCTGCAAGGAAACATAGCGCCCGATGGCGCGGTCATGAAAGCATCCGCCTCCAAAGATCGCAGACTTCTCACGCACACCGGGCCTGCAGTTGTCTTTGAGAATCCCGCCGACCTCGCCAGGCGCATTGATGATCCGGATCTCGATGTCACGGCAGACTCAGTCCTTGTTCTCAAGAATATAGGACCGATCGGAAACCCGGGGATGCCAGAGGCAGGACTCCTACCCATCCCACGTAAACTAGCTGCCACAGGCGTCAAGGACATGCTTCGAATCTCAGACGGCCGTATGTCCGGCACTGCCGGAGGGACGATCATCCTTCATGTGTCGCCAGAGTCGGCTGTGCCCGAGTCACCGTTTGGCATTGTAAAGACGGGCGATCTTGTAACTTGTGATATTGAGGCCAGGAGACTACACCTGGAGATATCAGAGGAGGAGCTGAAATCGCGAATTGAGTCTCGGAGACCAGCGACTGCTGGGAAGCCGAGGCAGAGGGGGTATCTGGGGTTGTATGAGCGGTCGGTGAATCAGGCGCAGGATGGAGCCGACTTTGATTTTCTGACGGCAGGCGGGGGATCTAGGGATTAACTTAACTCTATTTTGTGAAGAGACAACTAGTTTAGACATGACTTGTTTTCTTTACGTAGAATTCTGGAGCCAAAGACTTGGGAGGTCAAGCCCTGACCCTGTGCCCTAAGCCCGCAATTTGCCCGAAACAGCTAAAACGCGGCGCGTCCGACAACGCGTTTGACAACGCGTCTTGTCCGATGTGCTTCTCGACTACGATAAGGGATCTTCATACAAGTTCTGGATAGCGTTTTCGTCGGGACCAGCGGTTTAGTTACGATATGCTGAAAAGCGTACGGTGATTCCTTGTTCCAATTGAGTTTTCTAAACATATCTCCGAAAAAAATGTCTGAACCTGTCCGACCTAGGGGCAGGCCAGCTCGTAAGTTCAACCTAACTCACCCGTTTATGTAACGCTCACAATGAACGAACCTAGACACACCTGGAACGACGGTCTTGACATATACCCCTGACGGCCGGTACATTATCACTGGAGGCTCGAATTCCGCGATTCGAATCTATACCGTTGGAGAAGATGGGGAACCAAAAACCGTGGAAGAAGGCGCTGATGCACATCTCGCTATAGGAGCCACGGTAGGCAAAGCCTAGGATCCTTGGCAGCTTAGGAATTCAGGCTGATATACACAGAATGAGTACTTCTTCATGGGCGCCGAAGATGGCACAGTTTGGCAGTACGAAGTCAAGTCAGGGAGGATGGACAAGCTCCTTACACGTACTGCGCTGGCAGTGCGGGATATCGCCATTACGAAAGATAAGGAGTGGGTTGCTGTCGCGAGCGAGTGAGTTGAATACCGCCTACCATGACTTTGATGGTATCAGCTGATGGGGGCTAGTGAGCTTACTGTAAAACTGGTGAATATCGAGGACATGACCAAAGTCAAGTACTTGCGGGAACAGGCAAAGGGAACGAAACACATCACCTTCGACCCGAATGCACGGTATGTTGCGGTGTCGTGTACGGATGGGGTCGTTTATCTCTACTCAATGGACACCGAGGAGCCTGAGCTGGCGCGGAAGCTAGACGGTGTGATTCGGCGGCTCGAACCCGAAGATGAGGCAACTGCGAGGGTAGTCTGGCATCCTGATGGTACTGCATTTGCGACGGCGGATGCGAGCCGGGATGTTGCCTTGTTCTCTGTAGGCGAGTGGAAGAAGGAGATGTCGTTTTCTGGTGGCCATAATGGGGATATTACTGCCATGAGTTGGTCTCCTAACGGGGCGCTCTTGGTGACAGCTGCAAAGGACGGCCAGGTGCTGCTCTGGGAGAGTAAGACCCAGAAGATCCTCCATCGATACAACTTTCCAAATGTGATCAACCTAGCATGGCATCCGACAAAGAACGGGGTCTCACTCACCACGTCGGACGGAGAGATATTCATCTTCGATGGATTTGTGCCAAAGGACCACCAGGCTCTCCTTGAGAAGCCACTACAAGCAGCACCTATATTCCCCGGCGCATTGACTGAGATTTCCGATAATGTGCGGCGACCCTTGGCGAGCCGGCCCAAAGAGGCACTGCGCAGAGGCAGCATTGACTCGCTGGATGATATCCTGGGTTATGACCAAGACATGGAAGACTTTGTCGAAGACGATGATGGAGCTGGTTATGTTGAGAGTACAAATGGGTTTGGGAAGCGCACGAACGAGCATCTGGGTGATATTGAGGGTCATATGGATAAACGAATATTGACATCGTTTCCGAAGCCAAAGGTCCACCCGCCACTTCAACCTGGTAGCACGCCTTGGAGGGGGAACCGCCGGTATTTATGTACGAGCACCGTCCTCTAACATGCCGTGTACTGACAGCATAGGCTTGAACTTGACGGGTGCTGTGTGGACTGTGGACCAGGAAACTCATAATACTGTGACGGTGGAGTTTTACGACCGGGAACTGCACCGTGACTTTCATTTTACAGACCCGTATTTGTATGATCGGGCATGTTTAAGTAAGTCAGATATCTCGCATGTAATCACCCACTAACAGTATCAGATGAAAATGGGGCTCTTTTCTCAAACAACCCGGCTGACGATAGCCCTGCCACGATCTTCTACCGCCCGCATGAGACGTGGACAACGCGAGCAGACTGGAAAACTACGCTGCCAAAAGGAGAACACATTCGAGGTATGAAGGCACCCAGTTAATAGAATCAGGAAAACTAAAAACAGCAGCGCTGGCGCTTAGTGATTCGTATATTGTTGCGGTAACGACAAAAGACTATGTTAGAGTATATACATTATATGGCACACCTTTCAGGGTGTACAGACAGAAAAGCCCGGCCGTGACCTGCGCCGCCTGGCGAGACTATGTTATGACCATAGGCAACGGCCCGCTGGGAAGCGACGGGCGAACGGGGACGCTGCGGTACTCGATTGAAAACGTCAAGCGCGACGAGATCTGCCAGAACGAGGATGTTGTGGCGATCCCGGAAGGAGCTGAATTGAAGAGCGTTTTCTTCACAGACATGGGGGTGAGCATTTCTCTTTTGATTTGAGGCATATCTAACTGAGTAGGATCCTTGTATCTACGACACGGAAGGCGTGCTGCTGGTCCTGCAGCACTGGCGCACTCCAGGCCAAGCGCGCTGGGTTCCACTCCTCGACACAAAGCAGCTGGAGCGACTGGCAAGCGGCCGCAAAGAAGAAACGTACTGGCCTGTCGCAGTCGCGCAGGACAAATTCCACTGCATCATCCTGAAGGGCGGAGATCGATACCCATACTTCCCACGACCAATGCTCAGCGAATTCGATTTTCAGATCCCCATCTCCGACAAGCCAAAGCCGCAAGAAGGAGACGAAGAAGAAAGCATCGCGCGCAACGACAGCATGCGCCTTGAGGAATCTTTTGTCCGTGGTAATCTCCTCCTCTCCCTATTTCAGGACCTCCTGTCGGCCACGCACGCGACGGCAACGCAGCGCGCTGAGTTGTCTCGGAAGGAGCTGGAGCTGGACAAGGTGCTTCTACAGCTTCTGGCGATTGAGTGCCGAGAGGGCGAGGAGCGGGGCATGAAGGCGCTGGAGCTGGTGCATATGATGAAAGACCGCAACGGGAAAATCGTTGAGGCGGCTGTCAAGGTTGCGCAGCGGTATAACCGGGGCGTGCTAGAGGATAAAATTCGGGAGTTGGCGGCGCGGCGGTATGCAGGGGAGGACAACGATGATGAATTAGCATTTTGATGAGTGTATGATATACTAGTTGATTAATTGATACCAGATTGAGTAAGCTGGGCAATATTTTTGGTAGTTGATGTACTCCGCAGAGTCCAGACATAGAACTGCAACGGGACAGTGGGTCAACGTCATCATTTCAAGTATCTTCGAAATTCCATCTCCAAATTCCAATTCTTCAATTTACAACTATCTGATTACGAGTATTCTAATGCATTAATCACGCCATTATCGTCTCCCGCGATGCCGAAGCTCGCTCTCTCTCGCTCATCCACCTTTGCCTCCTCCCGCACTACTCGCTTCTATCGATTTCGCTCCAATAGCTCAAGATGCGCGTCTTCTCACTCCCAAATTCGCCATGATATCTCTCGCTCACCATCACCTCAAGCCCATCTACCTCTTCCGCCCTCTCAATCAGGGCCTGGATTTAGCTTCAAATACTCGCTCACCGACGATCTCACTCCATCAAACGACCACAAACCCACCGATGAGCGGATCATAAAGCTTGGAAAAAGTATACCTTGCCTTACCTCACCATTGTATATGCAAAAGGATATAAAAGCTAACATTATTATGAAACAGCCTTACGAATCCTCTCGCCCCTCCTCCCGACGATACTCACGAACCCTCTTCCTCCACACATCCTCTCTCCCAACGTAACTCTCCACCTCTTTCCCTCGACGCACCCGCATCTGCCCACCGTCAAGGGCCGCACCCTCTACCGCGCCGCTTTATGGGCTGTACCCGTAGCCTGGAGCAGTGTCCCGCTGGTCGGAAACGTGAAGCTGCAAATTCTCAGCGAGAGGATTGTGCGCGGTGGGGTAGTTCCAGATCCACAGGTGGACACGGAACATGGGAAACAGGTTAATAATGGGGACTACGGTGATGAGAGGCTTGTTGTGCGCTGGCGGACGGAGAAGCCGAACTCTCATTCATCTTCGTCCTCATCTAAATCCGCGTCTTCGACATTACCGTCTGCATCCTCATCACCCTTAAAGCAAGATTCGAAACCCGGCGACGAATCTAAGACAAACACGAACAAAGGCCTGAGCGTTCTCCTTGGTGGGGATGCTCCGATCTTCAAACTCTCGCGCGATGACCAGTTCACAGGCCTCTTCATATTCTCTTTCGATGAGGAAGGCCGTGTTCTGACGCAGACAATTGAGCATGCGGAGGACGCAGGTGGCTGGGAGCGCACGGCGAAATTTGTCACCCTCACAGATTGGCTAATTGGGAAGGCGAGGGGATCGTTGGATACGCCACAGCCGGCGGGATTGTGCTGTTCAGGTACTGAGCAGGATTCTACTCATGGTCGAGATGACCGGTGGCGAAGTGATGAGGCTGAAAAGATCAGGATCTCGGGGGCGTCTGGATCTTCGTTATAATTCTTCTGTTTTCCATGCTCGATGGTTGCCAAGATGATAGAATGCTGGCGTTGTATTTATCTGGACAATCTCCTCTCTTGTTATTGGATTGTATTATACTACATACTTATATCCCAATTAATGATTGCCATGCAGTGAATGGTGCATGTACAGCAGCCACTGTCCAGCAGCAGCAGCATTGCTCCAATCAAAGACTATGTATACTATATACAACAGATAGAACATACATCGTACATATTTAGGCCACATTCACAAAAACAATAAACCCTGGTATATAGAGTCATCGCACCGATTTTCCTTTGCCAGCAGCAGGAACAGCCGGTGCCCTCAACCCTAAAAACACACCCATACAAACCCCAGCCATAACCACACTGCCAGTCAAATACGCAACCTCCCTCCCAACCCACCAGAACAGAGTACAAAACACCACCGGCCCCGCCGCGCGTCCGACCTGTCCCCAGCTCCTCAGCCGTCCCAAAACAACGCCCCTCTCTTCCTCCCTCGCTTCCAATGACCCGAGCGCATTCAATCCCGTCACAACTGTTGCACTTGTCACGGCAAGAAACGTAGCAGCTGTATAGAGACCGGCTATTGATGTGACCCGGGACAGCAGAAAGAAGGAGATAGTTGCGCTCACAACGCCGATCCGCACGACGAGTAGAGGCGGGAGCCTGCGCACAACTGTGCCTTGGAGGAGTGAAGCAATAAGACCCATTGTTGACAGGAGACGACCGTTCAATGCGGCAGGAGAAGCGGTGGAGTTCGTGTAGAATGTTGCCGTCAGGAAAGGGAGAGAGAATTCCATACCGGAGAAGGGGAGGAGGAAGAGGAGGTGTAGGATGTTAAGGACGGCGGGGTTGTTATTGTATTTATATAGCGAGTTCTTCGTCTTGGGCGCCTCATTCGCCTTCTTCAGATCCTCGTTCATGGTAGAGGCCGACGTCGAGGGACCCCCAGTGATCCGCGGATGTGTTTCTGGCAAACAAGCGTAGATATAAACCGTCTCAAGCAGAATAAGCCCCAGGCTGACCCCCGCTGCCGTCGCAAACGGATTCGCTTTGACAGTCATAATCCCGGACAAGTACGCGCCTAGGGCAGGTCCAAACGTGAACGCAATACTAAAACACGCGCCGACCAGCGCCATCGTCGACCCGCGTTGACTTGGATCACTGATATCCGTCGCGATTGCATGCGCAAGTTGCACATTGCCTTCACTCAGCCCTCCCACGACACGACTCGCAAGAAACGTCCGGAAATCGGTTGCAGCGACCCACAACGCAACGCTGAGTGTGTTTCCGAGCATTGATGCTAGCAATGCCTTGCGGCGGCCATGCTTGTCAGAGAGGTGGCCAATCACGGGGGCAGCAATAGCTTGCAGAAGCGAAAACAGGGAGCCAAGGGCGCCGCCGAGAAGGACGATGTCGTAGCGGGAATCGATGGGTTTAGCGAAGGCATTCTTGTAGGCGTTTAGGTAGTGAAAGATCGTGTTTAGAGGGGAGGATGGGGACGGGTCGCGTTCGCGATAGAATGAGAGGAGGGAAGGGAAGAGAGGGAGGATAAATGTGAATGATATCTGCAAGTTTTGCACGTCAGGAGTTATATTAGATGGTTTCGGACGGCAAGCATACCAGGTCTAGCAGCAAAGAAGTCATCAAAACCCTGAGGATCTTTTTGCGCTGGTCTGCGGGCACGGCCATGGTGTGCTAGCAGGCAGGAAGAGGCTCACTGATCAGCATCCAGGAAGGAGGAGAAAACAGCATTTATATGGTGTGTTGAAAATAATGCAAGCTGTCCATCTGATACATTCCAAATCATTCAAGTTCCAGACAAACAAATTATGTCAGTCGATCAAGCCAGCTCCACGAATCATATTCAGTTTATATATGGAGCAGGTCCACCATTGGCCAGGCCTCTGCTGTGCTGCAATTGATTATTTTGTATACCCTGTACGCATACGAGGTTTACGATGAATTTCAAGCGATAGGATAGCCATACCGCCAAATATACCAATATCGAGAGGTATTACTCGTAATTCTTATGAGCAGATTTGGGATCGGCATCAACACCGCAAGAACGTCACTCGTCATATTTCGCCAGCTCCTCAATCCTTCGGTAGCTTGCCATTGTCCTACAAGATCATTTCTAACAAGAGCATCACAGAGACAACCGCTTCATGACTATGAACACCATCTATCAGCCCACCTACACTTCCCGCCGTCAGCAAACAACTGGCCAATCCCTTTCCAAGATTTATAGATATGTCGGCAACATAGGCCAAACTAGAATACAGGTGAAGCGAAGATAAATAGTGCGCGCTACCAAAGGCAACGCAACAACTATATCAAGAGAATATAGAAAGAGATATCGAAGAGCAACCAGATGCACGCTCAATAACCACAACACAAATGCCAACAGATAATTTTTTGCAGGACCTCCCGGAACCAAGGAATTGGTGCAAAGCCTTGTTGTATCATTTCGAAAATTCATTGCTTTCGTGAACCGTAACACCACCATTATCCATGAAGAGATATGATATATTATAGGAAATGGAAAGACAGTCGGCCTGATGAGCAGGTGGTCGAGAGAGAATAGATGGGGTGTAGAGGAAAGAATCGTGCTCAAGCATATTCTCCTCATGTCGCATAGTCGGTTCTGTTACTGAGCAGCCGGGGTGGCAGCCGGGGTGGCAGCGGGAGCCCCGTTAGGTCCTCCACGGGCACGGCCGCCGCGGCCGCGGCCACGGGCACGACCACGGAAGTCACCACGGCCACGACCCCGGAAGCCATCGCCTCCACGGCCGCGACCGCGGCCCCGGCCTCGGAAGCTAGACTGCCTTTGGTGGCGGCTGCCCACCTGCTCAAAGTCGTTTTCGGTCTTGCTGGGTTCCGCGTCCTCGGAAGCAACGTCGGCGGTTATGTTGGCCGGAGTCGCCTGGAGGCCAGTGTCCGTCTCAGCCGGGTCACGAGGGATCTCCACAAAGCCCTCAGTGTTCGTGGAAGAGGCAAGAGAATTGCTGTTAGGCTCCCATGCGGATTCGGCGACCGCATTTGCACCATCTCCTACAAGTGTCTGCGGCGGTGGAGCAACGTTCTCGGCCTCAGTTGTGGAGGTGGTGGTGGCGGCGGCGGCGTTATCTGTAGCAGATTCAGTGACATATGCCGGGTCCTGAAGTTCGGTGGAAGCGGCGTTGGCTGTGGTGAGATCGGTCGCGGCCTCTGGAGCGGACTGCGAAGCGGCTGGTGCGACTGTCTCCTGTTCAGAGAGCTGCTTAACCCGAGCGACTGCGGTTTGGTAAGTATCAATTTCAAGCACATTCGGTGAAGGCTTAAAACTTACAGGTGACTTCAAGTCTCTCGCCGTCAACACTGACAACCTTCTCATCGGCTCCATTAATGAGTTTCTGCATCGACGCAACTGCATCGAGGTGGCCTCCGTAGACCTGGGCGAGGACACCTTCGAAGGCACGACTCTCGGGTGTAGTCTCGTCTTCACCACGATGTCTTCTGATGGCAGCAGTACTCAGGAACCTGCTCACGCTCAGCAATTGCTGGGTGGCATCCTCCTTCTTTACTTCAGGTGTTTGTTCTGCGGGTGCCGGAGTTGCAGTAGCAGCCTTCTCCCGCAGAGCCTCCACCTCCTTCTGCGCCTTCTCGAGCTCCGCCTTCTGGCTGGCCAGACGCTGTTCGTAGAATGTGGCGAACTCCTTGTAGTGCGCAATCTGCTCCTCCAGCTGCGCAATGGTGGCCTGAAGAACAGGTTTCTTCAATGCCTGTGCCTTTTGATCTTCGTTGATCTTCTTCTCCGCAACTAGCTCGTCGAGCGTCTTGTCGGGGTTGTTGGCGATAACGGCGTCAACTTTGGAGGTAGCGTTCTAGGTTGAATTAGTGTAAACCACTTAAAATGCACGTAGCGCAGCCGAAGCTACTAACCAGCTTCTTCACATTGTTGCGCAAGTTCCTATGGAATAGTTAGCATTGTGTTAGTCCGTCGCAAACGAGGAATATGACGCAAGGCGCGCACAGAGCCTCGAATTGAGCATACCTCTGAAGTTCTCTGTAGTGTGGAAATTCGGCAAGCTCTGGAGGTACGGAATTGGTAACACTGTTGGGCTTGACATCTGAAGGAGAGGGGGACTGCGCAGGGGCAGTGTCAAGAGCAGCTGCAGCCATTATGTAGGTGGTGGAGAATGTAGCAGATTAAGCTCGAGTATGAGGTTATGGTTAGATAATTAGAGGAATATAGAATGGATAGAAAATTAGGAATTCAGACGACAGTCTGGAGGAGACACAAAATGTAGCAAACAGAGAGAAAGAAGAGAAGTTGACGTGTAGAAACAAGTGGAGGGCAGAAGAAAGAAAGAAAAGGCGGGCCCGTCACCGATCCTCAGCGCCGCCTTTGTTTGTCGCGTGCAGTCAAGGGTTGCCCAACACTGGCACTAGTCAGTGTTATTAGTCGATAATAGCATTCACTTCTTTTAGTTCCGTCTCAACATGATGTGGATGTCTATACTTTATGGAGAACAGTATCTAGCGTACCTAGGTACTCAGTAGTAGCGCCTCTCACACGAGGCTCTGCCGAGCTAAACTACCAACGTGAAGCAGCAATTTATGGCTATACAAGTGATCATTGAATTGGGTATCACGACTCCTAGAAAAATAACGCCAGAAATCTCCACTAGGCTCTGATGTTCGACTTCATCCAGCTTGACTTATAGGTGACAGCTCCTCAGTCCTGCGCCGATGTCCCACATCCTGAACAAAATGCGTAAATTCTTTGAAAGCGTCTGTTGCGAGTGGAATTGATTCTCAATCATCCTTTGAACTTCCGCAACGTTTTCTGCAACACCAGATCTCATCAGTATTATGCCTCAAGCCGTCGCGCGCGCGTCGACACAAACCTCCGTCACTTTGCGAACAGAGTTCGGACTGATACTCTTTTCGCCAGCCTTATGCGATCGAATTGAGGCTTCACGCATCAGCCTGCTATCGTCAGAAATGTTCGGTCGCAGATCGCAGAGAGTGCGCGCTAGGTCCGGTGTAGAATCGGGATCGAAGGACTTGGGGATAAAGGTTTTAAAATTCGATTGACTTACTCCTGCATGAAAAGCATGTAGTCGAGGAATATCTAGTAGTAGAGCCATTGGTTTTAGCAAATATCGAAGTTTGTAGCTCGGGGTATGCTTGTTTACCAAGATATCCGCGTTCTTGCTCAAGCTGCGGTTTGCATGAGCCTTGACTATCCGCTTCACTGTCGCGCGGGGATATAGTTTCTGGGTGGCGGCCATTCTTTTGGGTGTCAGATGGCCCTTTGACTCAAGCAAGTTAAGTCCCTGAGTATCTTGATCGATGTTCGTTGATGACGCCTTGTCAATTGCAGCAACTGGATGAGATTATGTAATCAAGCATTATCTACAGATTGCCGAGGCTAGAATAGATGATGTACTCGGATTGATGCAAACGGTGCAGTCTGCCTCATGTTGTTGGCGATTGTATTAGATAAATCTATAAATTCTAACTAGCTTCTATAGCCCCGTAATAACCCGCGAGCGAAGGTATTTCCAAACGTAAAAAGCCGCCGCAGACCCCATGGCCACCCGCCACGCGACAAAGATATAGAGTGCAAGTCGGATCCTCTGATAATACCCCCTAAGCATAATGCCCACCGCATAAGCACTGCCGTCAGAGCTTTTGTCAGAAGGGCCATAGTACCTTCCAACTCCAAGCCCTCCGATACCGACTTGATTGCGGTCATCGTTCTCGTGCACGTCGACAACCGGCAGCGCTGCGTTTTCGCCATCAATAGCTGTATTGCTCGGCCGGCGACGTGCTCCAAATTTGACTTGATGCATATTGCGCTTTCGCAACTTATAAGTAAGAACATTCACAATCAAGCGTAAGTCAGGAGACGTGAAATTGGGGTATTTCCATAACTGGACGGCTGTGTGAGGGGGTAGCATATCCAGAAAGTCGGCTAGTATGCCGAGCGTAAGACCCCAGAGAAGAAGTGGTGGAGCCTGGTTCAAGCCACGCTGCGAATTGCAAAGTGTGGATTTCAATTTCTGAAGCCAGGTTGAAGTTTTCGCTGTCGCGAGATCGCGCTTGAGGTTCACACTGCACTGCAAGGATTCCGTTGGCGACAAGCTGATCGCTGAGAATTGCATGTAGCCCATCATGGCTCGGCTGGCCAGCCGAGCCATGAGTCCTCCTGTACTTGCAAGCCGTTGCGTCATGTCAACATGCTCTACCGTTCGCGACGATGGAGATAGGAGCACGTTTAGGGATACCCAGTGGGTTGACGCGACTTCATCTGGCTGCAATTCGAGGAGGGGGGAGTCGCATCCTGTCAGGAGGAAGACATACGGGCATAGAACCATCAATCTAACAAGATCAGTATCATTCGTCTAGCAGACGAGAGGGAAACGTACGGAACGCTGCCCCAGCTCGATGTCACAATCCGCTCAGGCAGATTTCCCACGTATATGCAGTCGTCCGTTGTCAGGTCGAGGCCGACTTCCTCCGAGGCTTCTCGAATTGCTGCCGCTCGATCATCGGCGTCCTCGGGATCTCGCTTGCCTCCCGGCAGAGCAACATGGCCGGTCCAGCGGTCGCCAACGCGCGAAGCTCTTTTGATGAATAAGACTTCAGGGTCTCCATTCTGCACCCACAACTGGGAAAAGAAATTGTTCAGTTGCTCTGTCACAGGGACGCTGGTATCATTTGCAATAATCGACGATCGGTCTGGCCGGTTTTTGTACGTGGGTCGGACTCGAAGGACTAGGGCGACGGAGGCTCGTTTCTTGCATTGCGGAGGGTTGGGAACGTGAGGATAGGTGTTCTGGTAGAGATCTAACAGGACATGGTGGAGAGAGGAGGCTAACGCAGGTGGTTGCGACGAGGTTGAATTATCGGCTTGCATGAGGTTGAGGACAAATGGGATGATAAATAGGCTGTATAAGTGAAAGCAAGGTCACGCACCGAGCAGGGTACGTATTGTAGGTACTCGATAGATGACGGGTGGAACTCCGCCGACGTCAAAAACTAACAAATCGCTTTGAGTCTCCGAGCATAACCCACTAATGCCGGGACATTCCCGGGTCCGCCGCAGTTTACTTTTGAGTCGCGGGTTGTCTCCAATTGGCCGAGGTGGGTTTCTAGAGGGAGCTCCTGCCGCACGTGCTCGAATGTAGCGAGGGAAAGCGTCCAGCTACCTCACTAGAGCCCGGCTGCTATCTTAGACCAGCGGAGCTATCTTTGCAGCCATATTTGTTGCGTTTCCCCTCCATTGTGACAACCGAAGAATTTTCTCTGATACTGATTGATCCACGATTTTCGAATTCTGACGACATACGTTATCTAGAGGATCACTCATTTGCCTCTTGGGTGACCGACCGTTAACGGCTCAAGCTCGATAATACGGACTACGGATCTCCCCCACTTAGAACGCCCCGTTCTGGAGCAATTGAGCTACGATGCGATACGGGAAGACTTTACGGAACTCTATATATCCACCATGGAGTAAGAGCTACATCGACTACAACAAGTTGAAGAGGCTGCTCCGGGAACGTGATGTCATCGGCGATGACAGCGATACGGACGCCACATGGACTGAGCAGGATGAAGAAGCGTTTGTCCAGGAACTCCTCAACGTGCAATTAGATAAGGTCAATGCCTTCCAGGTGCAGACCTCTCAGCAACTGAGGGAACGCACCACTGCGTGCGAGGACAAGCTCCGGCCTCTGGCTCACACCGAAGGAGACACTCCGGCTATTGCGGAAGAAGATAGGATCAGGATCGCCTCTGAGGTTCTGGCAGAATTGGACAGTATCACCAAGGAGGTCAGCGAGCTGGAGAAATATAGCCGTATCAACTTCACGGGCTTTCTCAAAGCCGCCAAAAAACATGACCGGAAACGGGGTGCTCGGTATCGTGTGAAGCCTTTACTGCAAGTCCGCTTGTCGCAACTACCGTTCAACTCGGAAGATTATTCGCCCCTCGTCCGCAGGCTCTCGGTGGTCTACTCTTTCGTGCGAGAGATCTTGAGCACGAAGTCCCCGGAGCCAGAGCCTGGATTTGGCCAGGAAAATTACTCCTCGTACAAGTTCTGGGTTCACCCAGACAACATGTTGGAAGTGAAAACCCTGATTCTACGAAAGCTGCCGGTCCTTATCTACAACCCCAAGTCTTCGAAGGAGCTCGAAACTCACGCCAACGACCCTACCATTACTTCGTTATATTTTGACAACCCTCAATTCGATCTCTACACCCAAAAAGTTGCCCGCAGCCCCGAAGCTGGCTCGCTACGACTACGATGGACCGGAAACCTCATCGAGAAGCCACCGATCTACTTGGAGAAGAAGATTGTGACAAATGACAACTTCAGCAACGAGGTGAAGGTTCAGTTGAAGCAGAAGCATGTCAAGGAGTTTCTTGATGGTGAATATCATTTAGAAAAGCAGGTTCATCGGATGGAAGATATGGGAAATGGAGAGATGGAACATGCAGAATCTCTAAAGCGGGATGTGGAAGCATTGCAATCCTCCATCAAGGAGAACAATCTGCAGCCTATGCTTCGCGCCAACTATACCCGCACAGCATTTCAAATTCCCGGCGACGATAGGATTCGAATCTCTCTTGACACGAATTTAGCGCTAATCAGAGAAGACTGCCTAGACAATGAGCGCCCCTGCCGTGACGAGAACGAGTGGCACCGTACTGACATAGATAATGCCGCCATGGAATATCCCTTCCCCGCCATTAGGAGTGGCGAGATAGTACGCTTTCCTTACGGCCTGTTGGAGATAAAGCTGCGTGGAAGTGCTGCGCATAACTCGGAATGGGTGAAGGACTTGATGGTGTCACATCTCGTCAAGGAAGCCCCGCGGTTCTCGAAATTTGTCCATGGTGTCGCGCAGCTCTTCGAAGACCATGTGAATAGCTTCCCTTTCTGGCTCTCTGAACTTGACAATGACATTCGACGTGACCCTGAAACCGCATTCCACGAAGAGCAAGAACGCCAGGCAAAGAACGCTGAGGAAGACATGGCGGTCGGAAGCTTTCTGGGAACAAGATCGCCTCCTACACGGCCGCTTGTGGGATCGCCTATTACCAGATTTGCGGATGCTGAGTCGTCAAGGGCCCAACGAACATCACAAGCCACAATGCTTCAACTTCCACCCACTGCAGCGCCAGACCGTCCGCGCGATGACGAAAGAGAGCGCCAGGGAGAGCCCGCGCTGCTTGAACGGCAGGAAGAGCCGGTAACACAGTCCCGCTTAGCCGCTTTATTCCCATCATTCACTGGGAGAAGACGCTCTGTTGTTCTCCCTCCGGGTGTCAAGGAGCCCGGATGGTGGATCAAAGACGCAGGGCCAGTCCGCGTTGAGACCAAGGTTTGGCTCGCAAACCAACGAACTTTTATCAAATGGCTGCATGTTAGCATTTTACTTTCCTCTCTTTCTCTCGGTTTGTACAATGCCGCAGGCGAGCACAACGATATTGCTCGCGCATTGTCCATTGTCTACACCGCATTTGCCATCTTTGCGGCGGCCTGGGGATGGTACATGTACGAAAAGCGCGCAAGACTTATTCGAGCACGAAGCGGGCGCGACCTCGACAACACGTTCGGGCCTATCATCGTGTGTATCGGATTGGCAGTTGCATTGATTCTAAACTTCGCTTTCAAGGTACTTACCATCTCTAATATTGTTCTATCAGAAGCTGACATGACTAGTACGCTTCCACTGTCGAGAAGTTGCGCAAAACACGGCCAGTCGATATGACTAACGTTGAAGATTCCTTTTCAATGGCCATGAAGCCAGAAGTCTGGGAGCTTCCGGATCAACAACCTTTAAATTGACGCAACTCGTGGCCCTTGCGATACCAAACTCCCGAGAACACGTCTCACTATTACATTGCATTACGGCGTGATGAATTCTCACGAGGCCGACCAACAGTCCAGATGTTCTCGGCACATTGTTGTTTTCATAGGTAGATAGGTCGATTTCTGTCTTTTTTTGGTGTATAAAGCCTCAGCCGGAGAATTATGGATGCGCTCTATTTCACAAAGCTACATATATGTATTTGCTTGCTTCACGAAGTGATTAGGACAGGTTCTTCTGATCTTCACTGACTTCCTATTAGCTCATCAAAGCATGTGTCAGTGGTAAGATATCTTGTTCATCAGACCTCTGTAATGCGCAATCAAGTGATGAGTTCACAACGGCCCAACGAACTCCAGTGGTCAGTACGGAGACATCCTCCGGCGTCAGTCATGCTGACAAATCCATAAGTACATGGATCCTCCGAGAACTGTACAATTACCCCGATCTACAGAGTATATATCTATAGACTCCCGGCCCCCGCTTCCAGATCAATTTCCAGTGCATATTCCGTACCATACAGTTTAAACAATTCACTCCAGATTTGTCCAGAATGACAAACTTCAACATCCAAATCATTTCCGACAGCGTTTGTCCGGTATGTCCCCGTTCGAATGGTCTCCCTAAATCTCCCAATTGATCCGAAACTAACTCCAGCCAGTGGTGCTACGTCGGCTACCGCCGCCTCTCGCGCGCTATAACCACACATAAACTCACCAACCCGCTAGACACGTTCACAATCACCTGGTCCCCCTTCTACCTGAACGCGTCTTCCCCCGGTTACCCCGGCGTGAACAAGCGGCAGTTCTACGAGAGCAAGTTCGGGGCAGCCCGAACGGGCGCAATCTTTGAGCGTCTTGCTGCGGTGGGGGAGGGTGAGGGAATCAAGTTTAGTTTCGGCGGACAGACGGGGAAGACGAGGGACTCGCATCGGGTTATCTGGTTAGCTGGGAAGAAGGAGAGAGAGCAGAGGGAGAAGGGAGAAGGGGCTGATGGGGAAAATGAGAACGGTGTGGTAGGGGGCTTACAGACCAGGGTTGTGGAACGACTATTTCGGGCATACTTTGAGGAGGAAAAGAATATTACTGATCGTGCGGTGTTGATTGAGGCTGCGGTTGGAGGGGGGTTGGACAAGAATGATGTGGAGGGGCTGTTGGATTCGGATGTTGGAGGGGCGGAAGTCGATAGGGAAGCTGAAGGGGCGAGGAGGCAGTTTGTGACGGGCGTGCCGTATTTCATGGTGCAGGGACAGTATGCGATTGAGGGGGCGGACGAGCCGGAGACATTTCTGGAGGTATTTGGGAAGGTTAAGGCGGGTGAGCAATGAGTGATCTGTATCATATATAGTTCAATTTGCGAAGGGCATGCTGAAGGCAAATTGACTTGGTATTGACTAATGCTAAGACTAGCTACTTTCCACATCGCAATTGGATAAACAAGCTGGACAACATAACCCACAAGCCGATCCAAGATAGAAGCCCTGCTCAGACGCCGGTGGCATGCAAAATTCTAGAAATACATGAAATAGAAGAAGAAACGCTGGTGAAACCGAGACAGAAAAAGCCATCCAGCGCCTAAGCAGTTGAGACATTTAAGAGAAAATCAAACAATACCGCCGTAAGTCATAAGCGTATCGTGATAAAGCAGAGATGTCTCTAGAGATGCGCTGCGTGTAAGTCTAACAACTAACAGCCCTTATCCATAGCTTTATTGCTGCGGCGTCTGTTGGAGTTGGAAGTCAGGAATATACTCGAACGTGTCTTTCTCTGGACTGTAGCGGTACGCCTTAAACTCCACGCCGTAAGGCTTCGGCTCCAGCATGTACAACATCCCCAAAGGTACGTCTAGATCGGCGACTTCGTCACGGTTCAACCCGCGGAAGTAAGCCAGGAGAACGCGTGCCACGGAGCGATGAGTAACTAGGAGCACATGATCGGTCATCCGCTCCACTTCGATGATAACGGTTCGAAGTCGATTGATGACATCCAAGTACCCTTCACCGCCGGGACCAGGGTAGCGGTAATACAGCTTATTCTTCTTGCGCGTTGCATATTCGTCAGGAAATCTCTCACGAATCTGTTCGTACGTCAAACCTTCCATCTCGCCTGCGTAAAGTTCGTCGAGCATCTTCATCTGCTTGACATCATAATCATCTTCGTTGAAATGTTCGACAGTCTGCACCGTACGCTGCATCATCGAGCTCCAAACACAGAAATTGCGAGGTCGGTCCCGGGGTATGTACGAGGGGTTTGGAGGAGTGCTGTCTCCAGCGCGTGGTGGCATTTGTGACATCATGTCCTTATGTCGCTGGTTCAACTCCCATTCCTGTCTCTTTTCATTTATAAACCGTGCAAGCGCCCTTGCGTAACGGTGACCGTTCTCGCTGAGTTCCGAATCACCACCGATACGACCGGCCTGGTTGTCTTTACTCTCACCATGTCGGGTAATCCATATCTGCCGCGGCGATAGGTTAAAGTTTAGTAGATAGTACACGACTTGCGAGGAGAGGAAGCCGTGGGTCTGATGGGAGACAAGTTTGCGTCCGACGTCAATCATACGAATGTATGGCATATTCAATGATTCCTCGTACTCGCCAAGCGGATGGTAGGACTTCTCATACAAAGCCACTCGCTTCTTGAAGTCTTCAAGAGCCTTGACGGGATCCTGATCCCTGTAGTCCGGTCCGGACAGCTTTAGGCGCATATTTGCCTCTAGAAGTACGGGGTCCTCGCAACTGCTCTCAAGGAACAAAACCCCGAGCTCGGGGCCCGCACGCTTGCGGATATGGTCCACGATTGTCCTGCGGCGTTCGAGTGTACTGTTTGTTGCGTCCAGGATGCCTACACTGCCACCTTCTTCAAGGATGTAGTCCAAAAGCTCATCGAGTGTCTCCAAAGCAACCTGCTCTCTTAACTTCAAAGCCTTTTGGTTCTTAGGATCGAAGAAGCTCGCAGACTGGTCCATTGGCTCCGGAGACGCTTCCACTATTCGTTGCTGGTCTTGAGGATCAGCTTGGCTCGCAGGAACCATAGTAGAGCCTCCTGTTTCTTCACCGTTGACAAGAATCTTGGTGGGAGGGACAACAGGCGGTGGAAGAGCGTTGAGCTCCGGGGGTGACTCGTGCTGAGGCGCAGGGACTGCTTCATTCTGCGCAGATGTCATCCCACCAACACTAACGCTAAGACGCCGTACAGAGTCAACGAGTTCCTGCTGAACAGAGCTCTTTCTGTGAGGGGCAGCGGGCGACTTCCCCGCAGCTACGCGGCGACGCTCCCCGACGTTGAAGATCTGGGTATCATGTTGGAGCCAGTTCAGGTAACGAGCGAGTTTCTTGGTAACATAGCTTTTGCCTCGGGCCGGAAGACCGACCATGACAATGACCAGCTTGGCGCCGAGATCCCGTTGAGCGATGCGTCCATCAGGCGAGACTTTGGACTTGGTGAGGCCGGGAATATCAAGGGTGGTCGCACGAACACGGCTGGGTGTGGAGGCCTGACTAGCAGCGGCACTGTCACCGATTAGCTTCGTCAGAACATCAGAAATGCTCGAGATAAAAACAAAAATCGGAAGCGGTTGTAGCGAGGCAAGCAAGTAGCACAAAAAGGTATACCTGGGGGTCCACAAGGCTGGCAGTAACCCGACGCAACGGGTATCAAGCACAGATCAGGAGGGATACAGCCGAACGAATCTAGACTACAAACAAGCTCTGGGACAGAAAAGCAATAAACCAAAACCCAACCAACGAGGAACAATATGACTTACAACTGTGGGGACGAGGGTGCGGTAGAAATCGGAGTGTCTGTTAGGGCGAATCCGACACCATCCCTGGAGGGCCTGGATGCGTGTGGTCTCCTGTGGGAATCGGAATGCAGGTCATTCCCTAGCGCTCTTCCGGCGACGGTTTTCGGAGGGGGCATTAAAGTGGCATCTCTTTCGATCATCGGCTTGCCGTTCGACGTAGTACCGTCCCAGTTGATACCGGAGCTAGTGTTGCGAGAATAATCGGGCGAAGAAGAAGCACTGGTCATGATCGCTGAGCGGGCAATGTCAGTGAGTTGGGCCATACCCCGCGAGTGGCGCAGGGATTTGCAGCCAATATGTGTGTCAAGGTAGGACGAGTTTGGACTGGAAAAGAAGGAAAAAAACCCGGGCGGGCAGGATGGGCCCAGCCGCAGAATAATAAGTGCCCCAACAAGCTGGATGAACAGCAGCAGCGAACAAAGGGAGGCAAAGGCAAGACTCTGCAGCCAGGGAAGAGGGGAGAGCTTGTGGTGCTCTGTAGTGCAGGTGGGCGGATGAGTCAACCCGTTCGAAGCACACAACCGTTTCGTTCTCCCAACAACTCGAACACCTGCCGGCAGGAGATAATACTATAGGTCCGATATCGATCAAGTGAAATGGCAGGGTATCAGGGTATCAGTTGATGCCTCCTTGTCACTGGAGGTCGCTTTCGTGTTAATAAACCACGGATGAACCGGAATAACTGGGCCGGGTGCTATGATGTCAAGGCTAAGCAATCGTGATGCGCTCGAGACGAGGGATTCTTTAAGTATTCCAGCTCCACGGTCCACGATCCACACCCTGTATTCAACGCTATCTTACGGAGTACTCCGTAGTGATCAATACCCTAAGCAAAGACGATGTTCTGGGTTCTACTATGTACTGTAGATCACAAAAAAGTAAATTGGCTTGGCTCTGGCCCCTGATGGCTGCGCGGCGGATGAAGAATGCTTGGCCCAAGTAAGGTGCATTACAGCAAGCTGACCTCTGCCCACCATCTCTGGCCACAACTCCAGTTTGGCTACGCCATGAGACTGGTCTGCCAGGTCAGGTCGTCAGGGTCTGTCTCACTGCATTTTCTCTTCCCTCGTACGTCGTCCTCTGTGATTCCAGTTTCACCCATTGGTCCACGTCGGTCCAGCCAGCTGCTATTCGGACACTATATACTATATAAACTGAACATCATGTATTCTCGCTTAGCTGAGAGCAACTAAGGCTGAGCAAATTTCATGACTTCGAGACTGGCAAGTTGCCGCCTTACAACCTGACGGTGAGGCGTCGTGACTCGAGGCCCTTCTGTGTGACGCCCCCCAAAGATCCACTGAGTTGTGTGGTTTCACCATCATCAGGATACCGTCTCCCGACTCTCGGCACCAGTCCCGTGGACAGTCTCATGATTTCCACCTCAAGGGCTGTCACCCCGTCCACTCCGACTCGTCAACTATGGTCGTTGTTGACGTGGGATGAGAAGCAAGTAGCAACCATAGCGGTGGTATGCTGCGGAATTCTTGGCGCTTGGCAGTCACCGTCTGCTGGAGGGTACGTACGTGGTGATTTCCAGTTGGCACCGCTAGAGTTGTTCGCATGCATTTTCCATAACAATACGAACTCGGTTTTGTTAAGCCTACTTGTCCAGCCTCAGTGTCAAAGCGATAAGTGTGGCGTAAGCGGCGACACTCAGCGCCGTCAAGATAACTACCGCATTCCCGCTGGTTCGGAACTTATGTCGATGGACTCCGTCGTCTCCTACCTCGGAGAAGAACTGTCGGTTGCCCTGTTGGCGTCGAAAAAGGCCGATGATCAGTACCCCAGTACCATAGACGGCGAATAAAGCCCCGGTACTGTAGAACTCATTCGTAAATATCTTAAGGACCACAAGGGCAAATGAGAACTGAGAGAGAGCTGTCCGGATATAAGCGCCTTCGAAGGTCCGTTGTGCTGCCCGTACTTCCACAATCTCTTCATTCGTCAAAGCAACGGTACGGGCACGGTGCATTCGTAAGCGATAACGATCTGCTGCCCGACGCTGATGTATATTAGTCTTATGTTCAGAGCCCCTAGCGGGTAAACAAGGGTCGATGGCGTGGTACAGGGGTAGTACGAATGATCGTCCAGAGAACAAGCTCACCTCAAACATGATTGATAGGCGATACACTCGAATGCACAAGTTGCTCAGCACAAGTTGCTAAGTAATATGTTGCCGACAGCCGGTATGGTAGTTATTATGAGATCCTTGATCTCACCATAATCATTGAGGTGAGCTTATATTATTGCGAGTGTGCGGAGCGAATTAGGCCCGAGCTGCCCGGCTCACGTGGGACGTCAGAAAGGAGAATAGTCGGCTTGTCGAGTCTCAGTTAGACATCTACGCATGCGTCATGAGACACAACCACTGTGCGTGACAGTAAGTTGATGCACCTCTCAAGGTGAATACTTCTTGTCTTTGAGTATTTGATGCACAAAGTATAGAAGAGTATTCTCAACCTTCGGAATTGAGATCAATGACCGAGCTAGGGTGCCGCCAGGAGAACTGTGCTCCTCATTGGACGGGTAACGGTTTTTGTTAAGATCGGCTTTCCACCAATCATGCTGCTTTATTAACAATCCCTTCCACTGTCGGCTATCGAGATTGCCCGAGAGAGCGGTCAATTGCCGCCCCCATCTTTGGTTGGATATCCCCACACTCCATCCAGACCGTAGCAAGCGTGAGGTCGGAGATGGGTCCGAATCTTGACGGGCGCTCGGACGAGAAGGCCCGTGAGATTGGGGATAGTCTGCCGGGACAGATTAGACCGACTCCGAGTCGCCAACTGACACATTGACCTGGCTTTCTCCTCTTCTACGCAACTGCTTCTGGCATTATCTCCCTGTTTTTTTCATTCATAATATTCGATCTTTTGAACGATCGGGTTGCGACAATGGGTAAGGTGTTTGATGCAGCCGAAGGTATGTTCTCCATATGCTACAACTCAGCGCGACTGCTCTTAACTCCATAATAGTTGCGAAGCACAATACAAAGGATAGTTGCTGGGTGATTCTATACGGGAAAGTATACGATGTACGTGCCTTCATCGCCGGACTTTGGTTTGATCAGTGCTAACTATTACCTGGTCAGGTCACCGATTTCCTCTCAGAGCATCCTGGTGGTTCCAAGATAATTCTCAAACTTTCGGGTCAGGATGCTACCGAAGAATACGATCCCATTCATCCTCCGGGAATTCTGGAGGAGAATCTTAAACCAGAGGCTTTCCTAGGGACGGTGGATGCCAGCACGTTACCGAAATCCAAGGCTGATGCTGCTGTGGCCCAAGAGAAGAAGGAGGACGACGATGTGCCGATGGAGGCTCTTCTTAACATGGACGATATCGAACAGTTGGCGACCAAGAAAGTTAGCAAAAAAGCGTGGGCCTACTACTACTCCGCATCCGATGACAAGATCACGAAACAATTCAACACAGACGTCTATCGAGCAATCACGCTGCGTCCTCGCGTCTTTATTGACTGCTCGAAATGCGACTTAGACATCTCGTGCCTCGGGTACAAGCTCGGAATACCCATCTATGTTTCCCCAGCGGCCATGGCACGTCTTGGAAACCCAGCTGGTGAAGCGGGAATTGCAGAAGCGTGTCGCAGTTTTGGTGCGATGCAGATTATCTCTAACAACGCCTCCATGACTCCGGAGCAGATTGTCGAAAATGCAGCTCCCGATCAGGTTTTCGGATGGCAGTTGTATGTGCAGACGGATCGCAAGAAAAGTGAGGTCCAGCTGGCGCGTATCAACAAGCTCAAAGCGATAAAATTTGTGGTTCTTACTCTTGACGCCCCAGTTCCTGGTAAACGGGAAGATGACGAGCGCGGCAATGCTGCGGCCGGTGCTGGCCAAGGTGAGAGCGGCGTTGGGAAGCAGCTTTTCCAGGGTACGGACCCGACATTGACCTGGAGGGACACTCTACCTTGGTTGAAAAAGCATACCGACCTACCCATTATCCTCAAGGGGCTCCAGACCCACGAAGACGCATATATTGCATCGCTCCACGGTCCCCAGGTCAAGGGTATTATTCTATCGAACCACGGTGGACGGGCTCTTGATACTGCTCCTCCGGCAGTACATACCCTGCTAGAGATCCGCAAATACTGTCCTGAGGTCTTTGACAAGCTCGAGGTCTGGGTTGATGGCGGAATCCGACGCGGAACCGATGTTGTGAAGGCTCTTTGTCTTGGCGCGAAGGCTGTAGGAATTGGGAGGCCCGCTCTGTGGGGACTGGGAGCTGGGGGTGTCGCCGGTGTCAAGCGCACATTACAGAGTATGGCTTCTTTGCATTTTTCAGATATAGAAAGCTTGCTGACTGTGTTTAGTTCTGGCCGACGAGACGGCCACCGCGATGCGCCTGCTTGGCTGCGAGCGCGTAGAGCAATTGGGACCTCAGCATGTAAGCGTCCAGCTTTTATTATCCATCATCTTAATACTTACACTCGGCAACAGGTCAACACTCGCGTGGTGGAACAGCAGATCTACGATGGGCCCCCAGGGCTCGATTACATCCGCTCAGCATACCGTGCGAAGCTCTAGGCAATTTAGACAGTGCATTTAATAGCGTTTTTGTGATAGAATTTGATCCCCATTTCATGACGTGGAATTGTAAGATATGCTAGAGGTGCTATTGAGATACGTAGCTTGGTTTATGTAGTGATGAATTCCAGTCCAGTAGGAACGGGGTTTAGCAACGGAGATAAAGAAATCCGATCTTACAATGGCTGACAACCTGACACCACCAAGCAACATTTCGAGGTTGGCCTCATGACCTCCGCTATCCTCTTCATCGGAATTCTAGTGCAGATCTCAGATCGTGGTTATTAGGAAGTTCTAAAGCTGCATCTGCTGATTTTCGTAGTTAATTTCACTATTCTACGTCCTATCCCAGGACGCTGATATGGCCGAGATGCAAGCCACTGATATCGCTCATCTGTCCAAGGAGAGGAAGAGAACCAGAGTACAATTATCTTGTACAGCCTGCAGAAGTCGGAAGTGTGTTGCTCGCATTCACCCTGGATATTCACAATCAGAGCACTGATATGAACCTCAGACTGAAATGCTGTCGCACGCACCCTTGCAACAATTGCTTAAAGAGGGGGGAAGGGAATTCATGTACCTTTGTTGGCCGCGGGCCTCGAGGGAGGTCGTCACACGGTCGGGCTAGCCCAACACATGTCCAGGACCGCTTGCAGCACCTCGAGAACCTGATTATGTCTCTCGCCCAGCAGAGGAAACAGGGAGAGCCCCAGGGTCAAGAAGTTTCCCCATCATATCCAGAACCCGTGCCTGAAATACTGGCCAGAGAACAGGCGAAGATGTTGACGCCTCCTTCGCCGCCGAAGCCTGAGGGACCATCACCTGAGAGCGAAGGCTCGCCTTCTGGGGGAGATGGAAAGCTGCTGGTCAAGGATACCGTGACGAATTACATCTACAGCGCGCACTGGAAAGCTATTCTTGAAGAGGTAAATTACCAGTTGACTTTCTGCCCGGTGCTTTCTACTAAGATACGGTCAGATAAACGAGTTCAAGCAGTCACTGCAGGAGAGTGATGATATATCAGATGAAGAAGTGTTTGAGGATGATGATATTGGCAGCAGAGAGCCCACAATCTGGTTCGGAATAAGCAGACAGATGAGCAAAGAGGAGCTGCTTTCTGATATGCCTGCTCGCCAAATTACGGACAGACTGGTTTCGTATTACCTGATCTCTAAAGAGCCTATAGTTGGTAAGATATGATTTCATTTCTTTTCAATATTGTAGATGCTAAGATGCTGCAGCGATTCTCCATATTCCTACATTTCAAAAGGAGGTAGGCTACATATGCCAAGCGTGTCGAATCGTCTATTGATGCACTATAGTACAACAACTTTTGGGACAACCCACAGAGCGTTTCCCTCCCATGGCTCGGGATGCTGTATGCGATCATGACATTGAGTACTATGTTTTACCAACGGACTGGAGACCCAATATATGGTATAGATGGGGATTACGGTGAGATTGCGAACGTTTTCAGAAAAAGAAGTGCGCAATGCCTGGTCCAATCCAACTACATTGCTGCAGGACGATATAAAGTCGAGGGATTGTTTCTGTATACCATGGGCGAGTTCTACAAAAAACATGACGTGGAAACGGGGGTTCCTTTTCTTCTAGGCATTACAATCAAACTAGCTATGCGAAGTGGCTATCACCGTGATCCGCAGCAGTTCCCAGCTATATCCGCATTCGACGGAGAGATGCGACGACGCGCATGGGTATTTCTCTGTCAGCTTGATGCCTTGCTCTCTTTTGAGGTCGGCGTTCCGCGGACGCTACAAGACTGGCAGTTTGACACGGAGCTGCCAAGGAACCTATTAGATGAAGATTTCGACCAAAATACGGTGCAACTTCCTCCATCACGGCCGATAAACGAGATTACTGCAATGACGTACATCATCGCTAAGTCACGTTTAATGATGGTTTTTGGGAAGATTCTGGATATGGCGTTTTCGCGGAAACCAGTAACCTACGAAGAAACACTCGAAGTTGACCGACTCTTGGAAGAAGCGAATAGTCTCAAACCTCCAGCATATCACATTCGCCCAATCAACCAGTGCATCGCAGATCCTCCAGAGTTGATATTCCAGCGGTTCACCTTGGCAAATGTATATGAGAAGGCTCGCTGCGTCCTTCATCGAAGATACCTGGGAGAAGTGCATACAAATATGCGGTACGCATACTCGCGGGTGGTGTGCATTACTGCTGCGAAACAGATTCTACGTGTTCACGCAGACTTGTACCGTGAAATACAGCCTGGGGGCCTGATGTACAGGAACAGATTATTTCCAAATTCGATTCAGTACACAGACTTTTTACTAGCTGCGATGATACTTTGCATGGAGTTGTCATACAGTCATGCCACCGCGTCAAGGGATGCAAGGAACGACGATGTGGCTGTCGTTATCAAGGACCGAGAAGATCTAATCTCTACCCTTGAGGATTCTCATCAGATACTCCAGGATCTAAGCAAACAATCCGCCGACGCTCAAAAGGCGCACGCAGCGTTAACCGTGATGCTCCGCAGGATTAAGAGTGGTTTGCAGACTATAGCACCATCGAAAGCCAGTGCACCAACTATAGCGACTACCGACCAGCCTACTGAAGTTGTGAATGGTGAGTTGTATTCCGCACTTACGTCCCTTGCTAATTTTATAGTGCCACCGCCATACGGTACCTGGCCTAGGCTAGAAGCAGGAACCTTGGAGAATCCATTGTTCCCTGCCAGCATAGTGCCAGAGCCTGTCCCCACCATAGACCCGCAATATGCTTCGCTAGACGTTATTGGGGGGATGCTCGATACTCCTGCTAACATTGACTGGGTAATCTGATGCAATCTCATGATATAGTTAGCATATACTAATTTGAACAGCAACTCTGGGACCAACATATCCAGAATCGACCGAACCATGCGATCGATCGCAATGACTTGTGGTATGGGCAATGAATAGGACGTGATTAAATCTTACTGTAGGTACGTAGCTCATCAACTTCAATTTAGTCTGTTTGTTAGCTTTATGCCACCACTCGGCAATTCACCGCCAGTAGATAATCTGTACTGTGCTGCATAGACTCGGTGAGCTTATACCATGGATGAAATTCTTGAGTTGTGTGCCTGAGATGCTTAAGAGACACTAAGAAGCCATCTATTCTCAGTTACGCGTACTCTTACAGGCTTCACTTTAGGGTCATGTCGGTTCAACAAAATGTCAACCTTTTTGTGTTGTTTTAACCCTAATTGATCTGTAAGGACGATAGGCAGTGAGCCGCCAGAGATATTCTCATAGCAGATGCTCACTAGACATTCGGCCTCCAAGAGTGATATTAGTTTCTTTAAATAGTCTGAGCAATAAGTACGTGTATCTTAAGAGAACTGTCCAACCCCGCGTAGGAAGTATGTACCGATTTATGTCAGAACTAACCTCGTCAGTCAAGGGAGTTATGCAGAATCTATGTACTAGCTGACTAAACACTCTAGAACACTTCCAGAACATCATCACCGAGGTTCCGAGATACTTTGCGATCATAAAGATTAAAAAATAATGGAGCAATAACAATAATAAACACAACTGGACCTCGCCCTAGAAACATCCTCACAATGAATCGCCTGCTCGCACCACGGTCTATTTCTTGCATAAATTCAAGAGCGTCTACAATCCGGCCCGAAATCTTACGATGTCGCCTCGTTTGCTACACCTCTGGGCTTCAAGCGCAACCGCAACAACCCCCTTATATACAAAGTCGTACCTCTCAATTCCAGCCTCAAATTCAAAGACGAACTTTTCTCTCCTCATTTATCCCTTCCCCGCGCCAATCTTCCAACAATGAAAACGGAAACGGCAACAACAAAGCCCGTATCCTGACAGCCTCTCGCACCCTTCCCTACCCACCATCCCCCTTATTCCACGTAATATCCTCCGTCGAATCCTACGCCGAATTCCTCCCCTTCCTCACTGCGTCCACTGTTACAGCCCGTGACCCCAAGACACGGTATCCAACGCAGGCGTATCTCACAGTCGGATACGGGCCTCTCAGCGAGACATTTACGTCGAAGGTTGACTGTGATCGGGAGAGTTGGGTTGTTGAGGCGCGGAGCGGGGAGAAGTTTGTTCAGGAGCAGGGGGACTCCAGCAATAAGCAGTCTTCTGGGTTAGGCGCGTTGGCCGGACTTGCAGGGTTTCCTGGTGCGGATGAGGGGATTTTTGAGTATTTGAGCACAAGGTGGGAGTTGGTTCCGGAATCTGCTTCTGAGGGTAGGGAGGCGAGGACGACAGTCAATCTAGAGATTCGGTTTGAGTTTAAGAGTCAATTCTACGCGAGAATGATGAGTGCAGTGGAGGGGCAGATGGCTGGGATCATGATTGAGGCATTCGAAAAGAGGATTCGAGAAGTGCATGGGAGGTGAGCTTTGCTTCCATTGCATAAGTATGGGCTACTATAGATGTATCATATTTTAGAATAGATACGCATGACGAAGTGCTCTGAATGACTCTATTGCAGTCTTTGACGCAATATTGCTGTACATTAGATAAACAATCCTAACCAAGTATATGATACAATTTCTAGAGCAAACACGCACCCGCGCAGCACCTAGAGGTTGTGCAGGTTACGGCCGTCCTTTGCAACCCGGTGGCTACTCTTCGCACGGACGGCATTGTAATTGTCAACGACCACATCCCAGTTGATCCGGTTCCACCACCGCTCCAAGTACTCCGCCTTGCCTGCGATGCCATAATCCATCATCCACACATGCTCCCACGTGTTAACACAGAGAATGGGCTGGACGTCCACGGCGCCGGGAGCGATGTTCTTCTGGTTAGTCGAGTGGGCGCCCATAGCGCCGGCGTACTGGTTGCCGAGGGCGGTGTCGGGGGTGTGCGTGGCCATGTCGACGGGCTGGCGGCGCGCATGGGCGGCCGGGTAGGGAGACCCGGCGTTGTAGGTGCAGAAAATGTGCATCATGCCCTCGCGCTCCAGGTTCTTAGCGAGCCAGACGAAACCTGGGCCGAACATGGCGTTTGCCGTCGCGAGGAAGTCGAGCTTGAGGGATTCGACGGACGAGCAGGATTTGCTAATCTCGTTGGCGAACGTCTCGGGAATCTGGGTAGGAGTGGGAGACTGCAGAAATCATGTTAGAAAAACGTAACTGATGTGGCCAAGTGAAGTGAACACTGACAAGGCAGTTGAAGAAGAAGTGGTTGTTGTGGGCCATTGAGGCGTAGTTGAAAACCGACGCCATTTCCGGACGACGGGAGTACTTGACCAGCAAATCCCCGGGCTTCAAATCCGCATCAACGGTGTCTGCAGAATAACGTCAGTCTCTGTGCCCTTTGGCTTCTATAATTTGTCCAATGGAAGCCCATTTCGACAACAGGGTCCGAGCCTTACCCTGTGTCAACAAGTTCAGTTTATCAACCATGAGTCCCTGATATTGTGTCCAGGAAAAGTCGTATGCCTCTGGAGATAGGAATTCTGGAATGCCATGTTTCTGGAAGTATGCGTTGTGCACTAAGTTGGGAACATTGTGCAATCCTCGAGTCTGGAAACGTGGGAGAGCGGCGGAGATGGGCTTCTAACGCGCACCATGTTAGCAACGCTGAGCAGGATAAGGGGGAGCATGAAGGATGACGGGCTCACCTGGGAGATGCATGAGGCAGCCCTCAGCGAGGCCTGCGGCCGGAGGAGTCGATTGAGCATGGCGATAGCGTGTGTAGACGGAGAGCCGCAAGAAGTCCGTTCGACTGTCCAAATCGCAGCTTTTCCTTACTGAAAATCGGCAGAATTTCCTGGCGGATTCCCAATCGGGTATAGCGCGGCTAGCCAGCCGGGCGCCAACAGGAACCAATCATCGAGCGGAGATCTTCTGTTCCTGTCTCTATGTGGTGTCGCTGGACTGAAGCTCAGAACCTCATCTCTGCTAATTATTGTCGTCAGTCCATCTCTCTACGCGCCTTGTTCAATTTGTCGTACCATAGATAATGTGGTGGACCCATGATGGATCACCGCATAGCCCCATATATCCGGCGCTTGTTCTTTCGTTGTCATTAGACCAGCAGCTATGAGCTCCATCCGTCTCTATTCTAGGACCACGGCGCCAACAGAAGCCTGGTATTGGGATATTGCTGTAACATGATGCAGGAGGCAAACTTTGGGCGACAAATACCCAGGTAACCCCTTATGCGCACTTTGGGTATTTCGAGCATTTTCTTTCCTTTGTGATGCTTGATGCTTCTTCACTTCTCTAATACAATCCGGCTCACTATCACAGTTCTTTAGCAATCCATTCACTTATTGCTAAGAAGCATCCCACTCTTGTTCATCTCGATAATATATCCTATTTCAACAGCTATCGACTCTGATCGGGTCTGCTAGAATGGCAAGATCTTTTACCCGCCACGTCTCTCTGAGAAAGTCGATTGTGATGCTTTTGACAATATTGAGTGCAAATGCAACGGCAAAACATCAGCTACTCCATCCCAAACGTGCAAACGGCTGCCCTGCTTCCTCGCGGAAATGTAGTGGCGCCGGTGTGTCGGAAAACTTCTGTTGCTCCTCTTCGTCGACGTGCATTGCCTTGGACGGTGGAAGCTCGGTCATCTGCTGCCCAGAAGGCCAGGATTGTTCATATATTCAGCCCATCACATGTGACGTGACGAAACAAAACGCCACTCTTTATCCAGACAATGTCATCAAGACCACTCGGCTGGATGACGACCTGCCTACGTGCGGAAACGCGTGCTGCCCGTTTGGATATAGTTGTCAAGGCAGCTTCTGCGCCATGGGCGATAGCGTCTCCGCTTCCGCTTCCACCTCTACTTCTACACGGAGCTCGACTGCCTCGACCTCTTCAACCACCTCATCGGAGTCATCAGCAGAGTCATCAGCATCCTCTACGATATCCCAGACAGGATCCTCGCCGGAATCCTCCACGGCGTCATCCACAGAATCGTTCACTACTACTGAAGCGACAAATGGCTCTACTCTTACGATTGCGGACGACCTGTCAACAGTAACAGTTGAGGACTCAACACCAAGCACTCCAATACCAACACCAACGCTCTCGCAGTATTCCACTACTTCAAGCGAAAATCTATCCGCCGCTAACGCCGAATCATCCTGCCCCTCGTTTCCAACTAATGCAATTCTAGCCGGCTTCTTCCCCGGTGCCGTATTCGGCGCCGTGGCTGCCCTCATCATAACAGTCTGCATCCGTCGGCACCGGCATAGCAACCCCCCACCCGGCGAAAAGGTGGCCCAAAACACCTTCCGCAAATCCACGGGAACCCTAATCGGCATATCCGAGCCTATTCCTTCGGATGAAAGCTCCTTCCGTACAGATTTTCTCCTCAGCACAAATTCCAAACGCAACTCTGAGAGCTCCCGCTCCGTTCTCTCCCGCAGCAGGTCCCGCGTGAAGAGCCTATTCAGCACGCCCCAAAAGCCACAACACGTAGTCCCAGAGGAAAATATACCAGCTGTGCCACCCGTTCCAGCTATCCTTTCTTTACCAGTTACTCCACCCCAGCAGCGGCAACCTAGTCGCCAGCCCAGTACAGAAAGTATCCGCGTTTACACGCCTCCTGGCGTATTCACAAACACACCGTCTCTCAACCCGTCACCGTATCCAGCTGACCAGCGGCCTAATACGACACTGACAGAGATCCTGGATCGGGTGCAGACGTCAGTGCAAGCTGAGCCCGCGTCTGCGAGCGGTGCGAACAGCAAGACCGATAGCACGGCCACTAACAATACATCACAGCGCTTTCTTCTCCCGCCTCCGCAGCAATTGGGGCGCAGGAAGAAGTTACCTTACTAAAGGGTTTTTTTTGTTCGGGTTAGATGAACTCATCTAACAGCAGCATTAGTTTGTTTATAATATTCAAGTCCCTGTCAACATTGTATGTTGTATTCCCTTTAGTATTTCATTTCGCTTAAGAGTTCAGCATTAGCGAGCATACTTTGCAGTTACTCGGTCTAGCATAATCACCAAGCAGCAGGCTAGCAGAATACATGATAAGATTTCTTCAAAAATATTAACAGCCTAAATTTATTTGAAAGGGAGTACTATACTACAAGAAGCCCTGAAGGTAATATCTATTACGAAACAACCCCTTGCCTCCTAGCCTTCCACCCTGTAACAACCCTCTTAATCTCCTTCAACAGCCCCAGTACCAATGGAACCCCAATGGGCCCCAACAGCGGCAAATAAACCGCCACCTTATGCTCATCCGGAAAATACATCTGGCCAACCATACTCTTCTCAAAGAAGCTCCTTTCGGCCTCCACCTCTGCAACACGGGCACTCGCCAGCGCAGCCTGAAACTGTCCATTCCGTAGGCTTTCGCATGCAGATGATAGATGGGAAAGCGTTGTTGCGACAGAGGACGCGACTGTTGCGGGAATGGGAATAGATGGAAGTGACTCTGTTAGACGGGCGAGGGAGCCCATTGTTGAGGAGGCGGAGAGGAGGACGGTTGCGGCGCGAATGCGGATGAGGGTCTGAAGGCGGAAGGGAAGGGAGGGCGGTGTTGAGGGGGTGCCGAGAAGGCTGAGAAGCTGGTGGGAGAAGGTGAGGAAGGGGGCGCGGAGGGCGTCGCGGGGGAGGTGTGGTGGGTTAGACTGGGCTGAGCCGTCAGTTGTCAAGAGAGGAGGGTTGAGGATAAAGACGCCGCCCCATTGAGGGATGATCCAGCTAGTAGCCTTGCTTTCTTGGACGAGCAATGGGGACTGCGAGGGGGCGGGCACGTAGAGGATGAAGTTGATCGTTGGGCCGCTTCCGATACTGGGGTTCAGCGGCCATTCGGCAGCGTTGATAAAGGCGCTAAGATTTTCTTCCTTCAAAGTCCAAAATCCTTGCACCTCGTCGTATTCAGGAGCAGGTGTCGTGGGCGAGAAAGTTGCGTAAAGCTGGACTTGGGTGTCTACAGTGAAATTGCTGATGGGGGACAAAGCCCGAACAATGGGGTAGATGTATTCCTGAACAGCGGATTCGATGTCCCATGAGGAGGGCGCAGAGCCGGGAGTGAAGAGAGAGAACGCAAGGTGGTACGTCTCTGCATACTTCATCGACCGTCTCAGCCGCTTCGTGATACTCTCCGCGAGCTGTGGGGAAATCTGGTGCGCCAGACTATTTGGCGTAGAGACGGCGTTGTTGCCAATTGCATTATTCGACAAGATGTGCGACATTATCGCTTTCTCCTCTGCAAACAAATGCTGCAATTCCGCGGCGATAAAAGACGCGAGAGGCGAGCTGGGTGAAGTAGGGGGTGGAATCTGGCTTGGCGGATAGAAGATATCGAGCATAGTTGTATCTGTGTGAAGCTCCGAGCGAGGGGCTGATAGATCATCCTGCGCCTGCAGACGAACTGTCAGCGCCGTATCAGCCTTCTGGATTGTCTGCTCTGCCTCATCCTCGGCCAGCTTCAAGCGTAGATGGTGCGCGGTGAACTCGTTTAAATCGTCTAGGGTATGTTGAGTGATGCGGAGAAGCTGCTGCGCTTCAACGTCTGGCAGGGATGGAGTCTCAAATCGAATCTCCAGTGGGAACACAGGACGGCAACTCTATGTACACACACTTGTCAGTCCGATTCGCAAGGCATGGTGTTTTAGAGGTCACCTTTCCGCCAGCCCAGTCGAGCATCTCTTGGATGGGTAATTCGGCACGATAGATAGACGTCGTCTTCCACCATATCGGAAAGCCCAGGAAAAGAATCACGGCCCAAAAGGCGGCCACGACCTTGGACCGAGTCTGTATGGCGCTGGGCTTCTCCGGAGGGGGGAGGCTTGAAGCGGAGAGTTTGGATGTCATCTCAGGCTGCGAAGACTCAAAGTCTTCTTGCTTTATGCTCATGATAGACAGGACATACTTCCAATGCGATGAATATGCCGCATTCGCTGGAACAATGGGAGCGGAGTGGTGAAATCGGGGTTGGTGGAACGTAGAAAGCTAGGTGGTATTTGAGTGTTGATGCCGCGGTCGAAGGCGGAGACGCCTAAGTCACCATAATACGAAGTATACAACAGTATTGGAACGTTTTTCAAGTTTGACTTCTAATTATGGGCAGTTTATACGCGAGAATAACGGAAATAATTATTGACCATATCAATTGACCAAATATCTACACGTTTGGGTATCAACCGATGCGCCAAATACTCCTTGCAATATAGCGGCGGCATTAAGAAAAAACCAGGTTTAGTACTCCTTCTCAAAAAGCTTCTGAATGGGTTTCGCAGCCTAGAGACTTAGTTAGCAGTGTCCGCAGAGAGCCTGTAAAAGAAAACAACGCAAACAACGCACATCGATAAACTTCTCAAGATCCTGATCGAGGCTGGCTAGGTCCTCCTTCCGTTTGTTATTCTCTGTAATTAGAGCCTGCTTTCGCTTGAGAAGCTCCTGTCGGGCCTGCTCAAGCTTCTCTCGCTCCGCATGCTCGTGGTTTATCCGCGCAACCATCAATTCGTGCTCGTCCGACTCGCGATGCTCGGGGTGCAGCTCCAAGAATTCCTCCACCGGTATTAGAGGAAGCGATCGGTACTTATGACTAGAAATCTCCAGTTAGCAACGAAATATTGGACACCTATACGGCTGTGTCATACTCGTAAGACTGGCAAGCGGCAATCTCCCCGGTCAAATGTCGCTGCTCGTAATACAAGTTTTGAAGTTGCAGATGTAGCCGATCGATCTCCTGGCGGGCCTCGGCGGTACGCTGCTTTGTTTCTCGAACTCGGAAGATCGCATCACGATTCTGACCTCGGAGCTGAGCAAGAAGAGCAAACAGCTGCTTTTGGACCGCCTGTGGCGATTCGGAGAGCTGGTCGGAGGCGCCTGACGGATCTAGCAATGACAATAGCTTGTGGCAGAGATCCCGAGTCTCGGCGGCGATGTTCAAGACAGGCAACAATGAGGGGTCGGAAACGATATCTCTGATAGCAGTACCAGTCATGGCGAGAAAGACTCTGCTGGCAGACGAGGAGGCAAACAACGAATGACGATGGCGGATAAAGGCACTTGGGGAGTCGTTTGGCGGGAGGGTGGGTTGAACGTGGAAAGGACGCGCGAACGGATTGGACTGAAGAGACGGGCAGCTATGTAGATAATGCACCTGATTGATGATCGACAATGTCGCCCTACGGGGAGAGGAACCTTTGCTGTCGGCAAAGGTCGTTAGACAAGACGAAAATGAACGTGAAGAAGGATTGAGCAATAGAGGCTTCCCCACTCTCTCGGCCTTGTAAGTTCCAACCTCCCACGGGCTGGCTCTCTTCTCTCCCTCTCTCCCTCCCCACCTCGGTTCTGGTCTAGCATTCATTCTCTTTACCATATCCTCAAATCTTCTCTATTCTTCTTCTGTTATTATTTGGCATCTTTATACCTCTTCGCTCTCTTCTTGTAAGTCTTGTTGCCAATCCCTCGCGGTTCCCGTTAATCCCGCCACTTGGCTCTGGCTCACTTCAATCCAGGCTATGTACCTTTGATCTTCCATAGGGAGGGTGTTTGTGGGTTATCCATACCATGGCTTGCTCTACTGGGTCTGTGACTATCGAGTCGTATCTCGATACCGCTGTCTCATCAGCCACTCCGTCCGAGGAGACCGCTCTGCTTCGAGATCGCAAGCGAAGACACTCTTTCCATACGGCGAGAAAGTTGTCCTGCGATTATGATGCGGACGCTATTTTTCTAAGGGTACGATATAAGAGTCCTTCGATGCGATTTTCCGAGTGTCCTAATTTTTTCAGGTCGAACTCTTCCTTGCGGAATTGGAGAGACGCCTTCACTGGATTGAACAATATCGCAAATCACATATGGTCCAGATCGACACTAGCCTACGCAGGGCTTATGCTACGCTAGAAGCTGTGAGGGATTCTTGCTCCCATGCCTCGGGGGAGCTGATGGGCAGCGGCAAAAAGAGGGCTAAGATCTTGGTGGAGACCCTGGAAAGTCGTTACAACGATGCGTTGGCGACAAAGGAAACATTGGAGCAAAAGGCCCAAGCCGGCGTGCGTTTGATGGAATCTTTTTTGACAGAATTGGAATCTCGCGCCGACGCCGTTCGGGACCGCGGTGTTTACGGAGCTTTGGACGATGGCTGGAAGGCAGTCGACTCGACGCTGGTTCAAGCAAGGGAGGTGATGGATGAAGGTATAGAACGGGCTCGCCAAGTCAAGGACGCCCTCCGCGAGAATATCGACCATGCTATCATGCTCGCCAAAGAGAAGCGCTTGATCAGTTACTCGGATCTACCAGCACCATGGCGGATAAACCCACATATCCTCTCTGGATACCGATTCCACTCGTCTAAAGTGGAGTGCTTAACTTCGGTTTTCACCTTTTCCAATGAGCTTGTCAACATCTGGTCGCATCTAATCGGTCTCGTCATTGTCCTCTCCATCGCCTTCTACTTCTATCCGCTGAACCCTAATTTTCACCTAAGCACGAATGCCGACACGCTCGTCGCCGCGGCTTTCTTTTTCGCCGCCTGCAAATGCCTGGTCTGCAGCACCCTATGGCACACAATGAACAGCATTGCCGATCAACCACTGATGGAGCGTTTTGCCTGTGTCGACTACACTGGTATCTCCCTCCTTGTCGCCGCGTCCATTGTAACTACTGAGTACACAGCGTTCTACTGCGAACCCACTTCCCGCTGGGTCTACATCCTCCTCACTATGTCCTTAGGAATCGGCGGCGTCATCCTCCCCTGGCACCCAACCTTCAATCGCGCTGATTGGGCCTGGGTTCGCGTTGCCTTCTACGTCACTTTGGCCCTTACCGGATTTGCTCCCCTCGCCCAACTAACCTACACGCGTGGTTTCTCGTGGTGTCTGTATTTCTACGCTCCCGTCATGAAGAGTATTCTCGTCTATTTCGTTGGTGCCTGCGTTTATGCCTCCCAAGTCCCGGAACGCTGGAGGCCGGGTCTATTCGATTACTTCGGCGGCAGCCACAACATCTGGCACCTTGCTGTTCTCGGCGGCATCTTATTCCACTATCTTGCCATGCAGGATCTTTTCGCCAACGCCTTCCAGCGCGCAAAGGGTGAATGCCCTACCCTCACCTCTTAAACTACCTAGACTTGCTTCTGAATCAATCTCATCATATTCCCGCACAACACCTATGCAGCACTAGCGTTACAGCTTCGGCATGAAGTATTGTACGCAGCTCTGACGACGAGAACGAAGATGCACGACCTATATACGACATTCAGCCGTTTCGTACATACAAAAGCACTCTAGAAGCAATTAGACATAGATGCCTTTCTTCCATTGGCCATCAGATGATATCGCATCGGTTCATGGGTCTCAGCTGGACACCTTGTTCAATTCGGTCACTAAGAAAGAGCTCTTGAATGACCGGTTATTCAGAAAGAACAGTTTTGCATCGTTGGAGTCCGTCCTAGTCTGAGCTCTTTCTTCTACTCTTTACTTCTTTTACTTCTGGTACGTATATCTGATATTGCTAGAATATTCTTACTTTTTTTTCAGAGTACATAGTTTCCGTTATTTATATCAATTCATTGTTGATTCTTTGGATAATCTGTTCTATATTATTTACCATTTACAGTTCTATTTTACCAGTAGGCTTGGGAGGAGAGACCACAGCATACTGATTTATCTAGAAGTGAGACTATCGGCCAGTGTCCGGTCAAGCTAAAGAACATGATGGTGTAAATGGCGGATTTGTGAATATGGAGACCTCGGCACGCGTAGCACATTGTTGAGATAACAAAAAAGAAGCAGCAAGTGGGCGACTCGACCAGTCACCCAACGTAATCATGCGCTCTCCCGTTGACAAACCCCTTACTCGGAACGACTTTATCAGGAATCTCCAAATCCTAGGATTTTTCAGTCGTGTAGCTGAAGAAATGGCATGCGGCCTGGTACTCAGTGAATGTATCGAAGTATTGACTCTTATGTCTGTTTCAGCACACACAAGATGATCTCGAAGGGGTTAATGCTGGCGATATCTTTCCCATGCTGTACCGAACTTCAGGTGTAATACAATATGTATTTTGCAACTTAGTGCATCAGACCGAATTGGCCAACCGTACCATCTAACGTTAATACTCACGAATATGCCTCTGGTCGTCTACTTGCAAGACATCTGCATGCTGTGAAAGGAGGATTCTGTGCAAAACAACTAACTTTGGCCTTGCTTGGTGGTCGATGACACTCCAACTCTGCTTAAAAAGGCACTCTAGTCATGCCTATCAAATTGCCATGGCCAGTCGAGCGGGCAAAACCCAAGTATTGAAAAGCAGAGTAGAGAAGATATGAGACGCGGAGAGATATCGAAGAAGGTAGAAGCAAGGAGAGAATAGAAGGTTGTGAATACTAGATAGGTGAGGAACTCAAAAGTGGAAAGACAGGAAGATATGAGAGAGGACGGAAGATCAAATTGGGTTCAGATTCATTTGTCAAGGACGATTGCTCAGAAACTCACCAGGTCCAGACATAATCATACTGAAGATTGAGAGCTCTTTCTTGATCTTTTTGGTGGTGCATGGCCATTGGCCACGGATCAAAACACTGCACCCGAGAAGGGAAGGGAAGGACCAAATAAGAGAACTAGATGAGAGGGAACAGTGAGAAGTAGCAGATGGAGGACCGCCTTAGGAGGAAGAAGGAAGGCCACAGAGGATGACAAGATAGAGGATATTAGTAGGATGTAGAGACGCGTCTCAAGAGCAAGGCTTGATCAGAGAAGCCTGAACATAACTAAATGCGTCATGATGAAATTTACGGACCGTTGGAGTGGATTTGAGGAAGTAACTATGAGATAAATGAGTAATGCTAGAAGTAGATGAGGCAGCCCTGGAGAACCAAAGAGCAGAAAGTGAGATGGAAATGAGGTGGAAGAACAAAGTAATTCAGGTTTAAAGCGCGGGAGAAATAGGGAGTGAGCTCACATGAACTGACGAGGGTTCAGCTCTTTGAGCCTCAGTATGAATTAATGACTGGTAGGGACAGAAAAACAGTTAATTGGTGGTCAAAAAAAAACCGCAACCGTGTCCGTTAGCCCAGGCCTGACTGGGCTGACTCTACGACTGGAGGAAAAGCTTAGAGCTGCTCAGAATGACTTGGAAGCAGTTGTTTTCCCACAATGGGCCTCACAAGGGGATAGCATAAGTATATATTTATGTTGCCTGCAACCCATGAACGTCAAATTCTACGGAAGGTAAGACCCTTATCCGGAGCGAGAGGCATAAGACTAAGGCATGTTCGAAGTCCCAAGCGTAAGACTGGAAGAACAGATGCAACAGAACGAACACCACGAGCAGTCCACCACCTTGATGGATCACCTTCGCGTCAAATATCATCAACGATATTGGCACCACAACGGCCTGCATTCGTTCACGGAATATCTTCGCGGTGAACAGCCCAGCGCATAACACCAGAGCTGCCTGGTTGACAAGTCACTACCACCAAAACGCTGCATGCCAGGCTTTTATGGCACCGTCAAAAGTTTATCGGCTGGTTCCACGTCACGCATGAAGTCGGGGCAGGGTGTGCTAGATGCGGACAAGACCAGAGCGACGCCGAAATATGACGGTGCATCGTCAACGGGCGGTGGAGTGTAGAAGGTACATTGCAGCAGAGGATGGCGCATTGTCCTCTACTACATAGGAGTATGCCATCTTCCCTTCGGCATTCTCCTGTCTGATCAGGCAGTCATGAATGCACTGTTATCTAGGTGACCCAGACTCAAAGACGAACATCGTTGTCAGCAGATCGAGGAACAAACAACGCATCAGGTATAGTCCTGCAACCAACATCTTGACCGTCAATCTCCTTGAGCTCACGGTCTCTTGCGCTCTTGTCGAGCTTCCACATTTACCGTTCTGGATGAAGGATGCACACCGAATGAGGAAACTGTCAGCGGGACGAGCTTGTTCGGACTGATCTCCAGTGTTAAGAGGCAATCGCTGGTATTTGCAGTCGCTTCATCGGGACGAACAATATTGATGGCTCAAGTATTGAGGGGCTAATCCAGCTCAATTTTTGAGGCTGTGAGTCTTCACCGTACGCGATCGTTGGCCGTGCCGATGACGACAGCGGCGTTCGTCAATTGGCATTTGGTGCAGAAAACAAGGCCGGGGACAAGTCTTGAACAGAAGCTGTCGTAGAGGAACAACGTAAGTCGAGCTGAGATAAATCCAGGAAACGGTATTCGATTGAGTCACCGAGGAGCTGAAGCTGAATACAGTGCGTCCGTAAACGAAGAACTCGATACACTGCGGGTTGACCGTTCCAAAATAGGCAATCCCGGCTCACGAAGCTTGGCTCAACTCCGTAGGCCGATCACTCCTCTCAGAAACTCCATTCTCTATCATGATTCAAGAGTCGCCAGTAACACGATGCTCAAGCCTACCTCCGAAGTCTGCAGTTGAGCGCAAAGTTTGCGTTGCTCAGGCGGTACCTACCTACAAGGAGAAGTATCCTGAGCCCCAGGCCTGAGAATTAGATTCAAGAACCACCCTTTTTAACATCAGTTGCCAGGCGAACAATTGGTCTATGTAAGGCAGACTGCAGAACTCTGAACAATTGACTCCTTTCTATGCCGATCAACGATAATCCGGAGAGATGCAAGGGGCTCGGCTACCGGGCTGCCCGCGGGCTGCCCGCGGGCAATACAGACCAGGCCTGATCTCTATAGTAGCAAAGTATTACAGGGGCCCAGCCAACCTCACGAGCTGCAGTATGCCGAAACCTCATACAGCAAGAAGCACAGAATCTGCACCCGGATCAAGGATCGATGGATGATCTCAAGTGGTGTGTGGCTGGGCTGATGTCATGTTGCCCAGCGACGAGTTGGGTTACTGAGCCGACGGGGATTCTGCCGCAGGACCAGACTCTGGACTGACCCGTCGATCTGGGATTGTTATGTTATGAGAGCTACAATGAGTGAGTTCAGGGACCAGAGATTGGAATCGAAACTAGACAATCCGGGATCGAACCCGATCCATGGGACATGATGGGACATGATGGGACATGGAAGGTTAACCGTGAACCGTTGAACCAAGTTCTGGAAAAGGGGGTCAATAATATTGAGACGGTCGTCATTACCTATTCGAAAGCAGTAGAAGATATACGGAGTACCCTATAGAGAGAGCTTGGAGAGAGAATAGTCGCTGATTCCCTGCGTTCTGCAGGGTTCCAAGACTGTCGTCACTTGATTTGAGTCGTTTCGTTCCAGCCTGCAAGATCCAGCGGAAATTGCTGCGCCATCTCGTGTTTTCCCCTCAGTCTGCTCCTAAATCTTGGCCTTGACTCTATCATCACCAACTCCTGCTCTTTCTTCCACTGTTTCTTTTCTGCTCTCTTTTAATTCTTCTTGCATCCTCTACACCTCCATTCGCTGACGGTGAATCGGCGTAACCTCGTGTTTTGGGTCTCTCGTCAATCGGGATCTAGCTGAGACTAGACCACGACTCCTTTTCACCCGTTACGATCTGTTTCAGGCCGCTGCGCCTCAAATCCGACCCGTCCACCGCTCACCTCGAAACGTGTCTCTCGCATCTTCAGAAAACGGCCTGATTCCACCGGATAATCCACCGGTATACGTCGCACCTCAAGCATAACCAGCAGCATCAAAGACCACTCGTATCTCAGATCTATACTCGATCGTAACTACTGGTTCCTAAGCGTGGGTCCACCAGGCGAATTCGTCTTCAGTTTCGACCAGGGCCCATCGCTCCACGCTCGATTTCCCTTCGTTTCTTTCGCATGGTGTCTGTTTGATTCAGCCTGAGCAGCTATGGGTTCGACTCGGTTTGGGAATTTCGACGTGAGTCGCCGCAAAATCCACTTTCGGCATCCCGTGGAGAATGGTACTGACGCATTTTATTCCCCGTCGGACAGGATTTTTGTCGCGATTCCACGCTTCCAGTCTGCAATGTATGTTGGTCCTCGTCCGATCTTGGCGGAATCGCGCAAATGGCTGTCAGCAGCTAACCCTACCTCCCTCAGCTCTTCGTCTCTTCCAATCAACCTCCTAATGAGATCTATGGCGGGTGCGCTCTTCGTGGAATCGGGCTCAGCGACGGCCGATATCTTGCAAATCTCGGTATGGCATGTTCTTCGGCCACTAGGGCCTCTTGCTCATGGAAATAGGGTCTATCTTGCTTGCGTTCATAGCTATTCTTGTCTCATTGGTTCTGATATGGCGCTCGGACCGGAAACAAGCGGCGGTTGGGCGAAGGTATGAGGATCGACCGACCCAGAGGAATGCGGGGAGCTCACACACATGGACAGAGAAATGCAGCTATTCTTGCTGGGATACATTATCATCGAGATTTGCGAGATCTTCTCCGTGGGCGGCTTTCCCCTCAGGGATGACGTCCGAAAGGTTGGTTCTTCGCTGTATATTGTTTAGTTAACGGTCTAATGTCCTGTAGGGCTTTTCGGCTGCTCACATCGCTGCGATTACTATGACATGCTGGATCCTCCTCCTGAATGCGCTAGTCGGTTTTCAATTCCTCGATGATGGAACCCCTGCTTCAATCGGTCTTTTCTTGTTTTCCGGCTTGGTTTTCTTCATTGGTACGGGATACATCGCTCTGGACACGGCTTTCGACTGGACGGGCGAGTTTGCGACAAACGAAGGCAACGGCTTTCGAAATATTGCCCTTTATGTACTATACCAGCTCTTCCCCCTCGTCTGTCTAGTTGGGTTCTTCTTTCTGGAAACGTTCCTCGTTGTCCGTATCCTTGGCGAGCTCCGTCCAATGCGTGCGTATATTCCTCGAGCTGGTTTCTGGTCCTGGTTGACTGACTGTCTGCAGTGTATCTCTCCGCAGCCGGCCTGCTGTTCGCCATCGGACAAATATTCAACTATGTCATCAGCACTCACCTCTGCCAGGCCACAGACGGAAAGATAAACGGCGCCTTGTTCGAGACGCTCTTCACCCTGGTCTCCGTCGTCATGGTCTGGGTCTTCTGGAGTAGCATCACAGAGGACGACTGGCCCACGCCAGTGTCGCAACCAATGCCGGGATACAACTAGTATGGCGCAGCCAACAAACATGAAAACATTAAAAAAATCAGTACGACCAGCCTAACAGCTATGAGAGCGTCCTTCTCTCCGCCCGCCCGAGTAACATAACAATCGCCCGACGATCCTTTTGCGCAATCTTTTGATACCCTCAACTGCAACTTATGCTAATCACAGAAGGACCGGCTAGTCCGACTTCGACCTCGATAATCTAAACGCCAGCTATGTTCCTCCTTTTTCTCGATGTCCCCCGTTCATGTTTCCACGATTGATTGTCTTGGATGTACCAATGTGCCAATGTGCCCCTGTCGACCACGATATCTTTGCCTTTTTGATTATTATAACCCGGAGGCCACGGTACGAGCTGCGTTGCGGTTCTCGGAGTGAGGAGATAACTTCCTTCCAGACCTTAGGCCATACCGAGTTTATATCTACTGTACGTTTTTAGCAGCTTTTCTTCTAGATACCTATCTCGCGATGTATGTAATAGTGACTCAAGTTTTGATAAATAACCAATCTTACTGCATTTTTTATCCTTGATGGCTTTCGCTGTGCTATGGCTCTTCGATGGTGTAACATGTACTCCAAGTAGGTAAGGTGTATCTACGTACATCCCCTCCTGACTAGGGTTGTCGAGCATCAATGCTAACGGAGCTGGGAACCATCACCGAGGCTCTGGCGTACTTGTGAGCGCTAACCTATTACTGTTAGTTGGTGGAGAGTCCTTCAGCACTGCCCATAAGGAAAACGAAGGAATGGATGGGACTGTCATCTGCCTCGTCAAAGATTGAATAAAAGGCAGTGATAAGCACGGTCTATACGAAGCATGGATGCGCAGAGATAGATGCTCGTGATGCAAATATGATTGCTATGTGGCACTATGGAGACATATTGTGGGAACAGTATATATAATATGGTATGCACACACAAAGCCTGGATGCATGCCAGGCAACATAAATCGTAGAAGCCGATAAATACGGCAAGGAAAGAGAAAGTATAATATAATCCCGCCAAAAGCAAGAAAAATCAATATCCACGCCTATGCAAAACAGAACAAGAAGCAAGAGAAGTAAAGCTCAAAAAGCTCAGAGTCGTAGCCCTGTCAACACAGATTATATCCGCACGTTGACATCAACGCAAGGCAGCGTCCATTCCCGCCTCCCAACTAGACTCCTCAACCACTCCAGTCCAAATCCCGTCAATTCTTCCGACCCCTCCGAAGCGCCCGGGTAACCTCCAGAGAGCCGTCTTTGCGTCTCGTCAACGGCCGCACTCGCAAGAGTTTTTGCAGTGCTGTTCAGCGTGTCAAAAATGTAGCCTGCTAGTGACTCGTTCTCCGCGCCTTGGGCGGGGACATCGTAGGGCGTGTACCGGGGGGCGAACCAGTCAGCGCGAAGGTTGAGGAAGCATCGGTCAGACCAGTTGCAGGTTGAGGCAAAGAGGATGACGAGCAGCGCGGAGCAGTAGATACACGGTCGGTGGAGGATGTATGTAAGGGTAACGAAGGAGATGAGGAAGAGCGGAGAGGCGTTGGTTGGGATGAAAAGTAGGGGAAGCCAGCTGGAATTTGTCAGTTGCGTTTTCTTCATGGTCGCTGTTTCAATGATTGATATTTGCATGGAGACCATATGATTGCTTACCTCCTGAGGCAGAACATGTCGAGGGAATCGGTCTGTCGATCCTGGAACTGGACAATATACTGAGCACAGCAGATGGGAAGGCCGCTGGTGTTGCCAGTTTCGAGAGGTCAGGATTCAGGAGAACGCTGACAAAAGAGACTTTACATGGAACAAGTTCAGAAGGTGAATGGATTCGAATAAACAAGGTGCCCTTCAGCAGGCCATTTTTAGTCGCAAATATTAATCGTTTGAATCTTTTTCGAGTCCGGGGGCCAAAGACGGGAATAGTGATGTAGATAGTCGATTCTTCAGCGTTGCGGGATCAATGGACGCCACTGTAAATTACCGTTACCGTATGGTCAGCCTCGTTCCAGCCACAACATGAATCTTCATTTGCGTCGTTCTCCGACTTCTCCTTCTTCCCTTGCTCTCGCTTCTCGCTGTATAATATCCTCTCCTTTCGCATTTTGCTTGGTTTGTTCCGTTGCAATTGGTCTTTAATCCTTTAGCTTGTCTCTTCTTTCACTCCTTTTTATTCGCCTGTATCCGCTGACTCTCGAAAGAGAGCTCTTGCGGTAACACCGAGCTTAATTGTCACCTGGAGGTCGTCTTCTTTCACGACGAGCGACAGAAATGTCCACCCCTAATGATATCCAAGCTCTTTTGGCGAGTATAAGGCCTCGTCCTTCGCCGTCGAGCACTCCTGCACAAAATTCTGGCATGCCGCAGGCCCAGTATTCCCAGCAGTACCCGCATGGATACCGGCCTCAGCAGCCGCCCCATGACGGCCAGAGCTATGCTCACCCTCATCTTCATCAGCAGGGCTACCATCATCCGTCTGTTTCGTCGACGCTGCATAGCCCGTCTCCGGTCAGTCTCCCGCCCCGTCATGGTTCGGACGTTCTCAGTCCCAATGTCGTCACTCCGGGCGAAGCGTTTCCGCAACACCAACCGCAACCCCAGAATCCCGACCGCTCCGTCAATTTGCTGAATCTCCTCAAATTTAACCAACCGAGCGCTGGCAATGTCCAGCAGCAGGGTCCTGCGGGTATAGAACAGCCTGCCCACACCCATCCCTCGGCACCCGGCGTGGAAAATGTACCAAGATCCCACTCCAGGAACATCTCTGCATCGGACTTGGTTGCCACTCTCTTTAACAGGCCGGGGCAAGCCACTGCTTCTGCTACTTCGCAGGGTCAGGCAGTTACCCAGCCTGTTACAGAGAGTCCCTCTCCTGCGACAAGCACTGAAAAACCTCAAGACATGTTGCTTCGTCTGCTCAATCGGCCCAAGTCAGGTCAAGAATCGGCCGACGTTGTCCAAACTCCTGGTTCCATCTCTTCTCAGAAGAACAATTTTGAATCCGAATCTGGAGGCTTCATTCAGTCAACGCATGGCGCTGCGGAATCCAAGGGGCAAGCTTCCACGAAACCGGACAAGCCCACCCCAACAGAGACTCTGTTTGCCCATGTGAATCCTTTTGAACAATTGGCAGCAGTGTCACGGAGCAGAACTCCACAGCTTAATTCTCGCGGTGAGAGCCCGGCTGTTGAGGTTACGAAGCAGGTGAACGTCACTGCTGAGGTCGAGTCCGTCCACGCTTCGCAGAATACTGAACGTGGGCATCCTCAGTCGCCTCCTTTGGATGAGCACCAGAAGGAAGCTGTTAATAACGTGGTTGACAGACTCGTACAGCAGATTACCAAGGACGTTGACGAGTCTCTCGAAAAGATAGCTAAGGAGAATGATTCGTCCGCGCCAGCAGTACAGGAAGATACTGTTAAGGCTACTGTAGCGTCTACCGCCACAGCCGTTCAGAATTCTACCGGTGAGACTGAGGTCTTGAAAGAGGTTACCGAAGAAGTTAAAACTACTGAAGGAGCGAAGGAACCCTCAAACGGAGCCGCAGAGGCACTGGCAGACAGCTGGGAGAGCGCTGAAGATAGTGCTGAAAAGGACGAAGAGCGCGTTGTCCCTGTACACAACTTCCCCTTGAAACCGTTTATATCCATCATCGTCAAGCCCTATGCTGGAAAGCTTCCGGCTTTGCGCGATGATGGGATCATGGATATCGCTCGATTGAAGAAGGATTTCGACCAGCTAGACCGTTCCTTGACATCGGCAACCCCTGACTACATTGTCTACGCCCTCGCCAAGAACGGTGGAATGAGAATCATCCGCCAAGACGATGGGAGCGACAAGCAAGTTCTCCGATCTACTCGTGATCGCGTGTTCAACGTTTCTGTGTGCACATCGCAGCCAGTCGGTGGCTCTTCTGATGACCAGGCTATTTTGGGCATTGGCGTCAGCGGCGCTGTGTACTGGGTTTTAGTCTCTCAGAAAAATAGAGATCTTTTTGAGCAGGACGCTTTGGAGAGCGAAAGCCTCATATTCCCTCCGTTCCCGGCTTCTGACGAGAACACCTCCGGCGGCCAGCTGAAAACGCGGGCTAAACGGAGCTCTTGCCACCCCGGATTCTTCGCGATTGGGCGGGGCAAGAACATTTACGTCCTATCTCCACAAGCTGCTGCAAACCCTGCTTATGGCGTCTTGGGAAATAACCGCACTGTCAATACTGAACAGTTCTTCAAGGAGCGCGCTCTGAAGATCTCTACTGGAAAGGCTGGTAAAGACTTCACGTTTAGTGGCGATGATACCGTCATTGCTTCTCTAGATAAGACCGGCCGTCTCCGCTTTTGGGATATCCGCGAGGTCGTCAATACCCCGGATGCTGAGATAAAGTCAAATGAAATTCGTACCCCCCTGAGCACCTTCGTAACTGGTACTCCTACGGAGAAGTCATGGCCGACGTCTGTCCTCTTTCTCGATAAGCTGCGCCCTTACGTGAAGTCTATGGCTCTCCGTTATGTTCTTGTTGGCTTGAAGCAGAACCACACCCTGCAGCTCTGGGATATTGGGCTAGGCAAGGCTGTGCAGGAGCTCAAGTTTCCCCACGAGAACGAATCGGACGCCATCTGCAGTGTTGCTTATCACCCATCGTCCGGCATTCTTGTTGTTGGACACCCGACGCGAAACTCTATCTACTTCGTTCACCTGTCGGCGCCCAGGTACAATCTGCAGTCCATGTCGCAGGCGTCATTCATCAAACGTGCTGCGGAAAAGGACAACAGCCTTCCCAAACCTGAGTCCACTGCGTGTCTGAGCGGTATTCGGGAGATCTCCTTTGCTTCTAAAGGTCAGCTTCGCAGCCTGGATCTCCTTCCTATTACAAAGGCGGCAGGGGAAGACAGTGGCCTATTTGAGCTTTACGTTATGCATTCCCGAGGCGTCACATGTCTTAACATCAAGAAAGAGGACCTTGGTTTGGGCCAAGACAACCGAATCATTCGCCCTGTCAATGCCCTAGAGGAGGGCTTGATTGAGATTGCCGATCTGCAGTCTTTCCCTCCCTACATTGCTGATGATTTTTCTGTCAACGGCGACTCTATAAGCACTCCTACGAAGGTCATTCCGAAGGAATTTGCCAAGGCCACGGCTGAACCTGCTGCTGAGAATAGCGTGGGTACAAGCCCTGGGTCCAATGTTCAGCGCACACAATCCCCCACGAAGGCTGCGTCAAAGAAGAAAACCGACGAGACTGTGGAAACAGTTGCGACAACTTCGGAGAAGCCTGATAAGAAGAGAAAAAAGAAAGCAGCAGCGACAGCACCTGAGGCCAAGAAGGAACCCGTGGTTGCCACCAGCCAGGGCCCGTCAACCGCTGAACAACCGAACGGTGAGGTCCCGAAGGCTACGGACTGGAATAAGCACATTGAAGCCTTACAAGAAGGGGTCACCTCCCATTTCAACAAGAGCCTCGGAAGGGAGTTGGAAGGACTCTACGCCCGCTTTGACGAGGAGCGACGCAGCTGGGATGCCGCGTCTGCCTCCAAGCAAGACCAGGTATTACGCCTGGTGTCGAGCACGCTTTCTGACAATGTGGAGAAGAATCTCGCACGAATCATCAAGCAGACAATTCAATCCGATGTTGTCCCTGCACTGGGCGATATCACCTCTGCTGCCGTGAGCAAACAACTAAATGCTGTTCTCTCAGAACATTCTAGCGGTGTTATCTCTCATGAATTACGTCAATCTCTGCCTGGTGCCGTTACTCGCGCTTTGCAGCAGCCTGAGGTGATAAAAGTCGTGTCAGACGCTGTTAGCCAGAAACTAAGCACTCAGGTCGAAAGTCAAATTTCAAAGACTGTACATGACAGCCTTGCTCCTACTCTGAAGAACGTTGCACTCCGGGCAGCTGAAAAGGTGGCAAATGATGCAGAGAAGCGAATGCAGGCTCAGTCGAAACAGTTCGAAGCCCAGCGCCAAGCTGATGCCGCCAAGATTGATCAGCTCACTTCTTTGGTTCGCGGACTTTCGGACACTGTCACTGCCATGGCGGCTGCCCAGACCGGATTTCAGAACGAAGTATTGCGCTTGAATCAAGTTCTCGCGCAGCATAGACCCGAAACTAGGCAGGGCTCCGAGAACCTGGGCATTACCTCGCCGAGCCCGCCTACCGGCCCCATTAGTCCCCAAGACAGGGAGATTACCGAGATTGCGCAGCTCATGCGTGAAGGGAAATATGAAGAGGGTTCCGTCAAGGTTTGTGCATGTGTCCTGTACGCAACAGAATATTTCTAACTCGCACTAGTGGCTTCAGTCCGAGCAGCAGGCCGATCTGTTTGATCGCCTCTTTGTTCGCTTGAATCCCTCGTATCTGAATAACCTTTCTCCTATTGTGGCACTGTCGGTCGGTGTTGCGGTCACCTCCTCTCTGCAGACAAACGTAATGGAGCGTCTTGCGTGGCTAGACGTAGTCCTTCAGACTGTCGATTTGAGAGTATGCGCCCATCCCTCCAGATCATTGCGCGGTTCTAATTTTCTCCAGGATACCGATATCCAAGAGGTCGCTCCTAAGATTATGGACATCCTCATTGCGCGACTTAACGAGCTCTACATGTCCGTTGCTAAAGACTCCCCGCACAGCCCTATTCTGCGCCGCATCCCGCCCCTCGCCCGTCGGGCCACCGAGCTTCGCGGTAACTAGAGTTGAGATGCATACTGACAACAACCGACATGTCACGTTGAATGCGTAATGCATCTGTATTTGATCTCTAATGATGGTTATGATCATGCATTGGGGTTATCGACATGGTATGGAATGAAGATGGGAGCAGTCTTGATGCATACTACATATGCATCCATAGCATTGCGTACTAGGCAAAAGCATGAGCGGTATTTGCTATGTTATATGATTATGAGATGACATATTGAGCATAGAAAGGGCTTTTAATGAGTTTTTGATACTGCAATTTCCCAGTTTTCCGGTGCTTTCGGTAGTAATTAGTGGAAAAAGGATAAACGGTGACCCTTGCACTGCTTCAACAGCAGCAGACGATGTTGATTCGATGTCAGAGACACTGGCCACCATTCTTCGTTTCGTCTCAGTTTATGTAGCTATTATCCACAGTAGCAAAGACGTAAAGTCTTCGTGATCGCAGTTTCATTCGTTATTGGATTTCGTCTCATGGCTTAACTCTAAGATCTATACAGATATGATGCAACTCGGTAATATATACACTCATACCCCATACTCGACTCCTCACTCCGAAAAGCTCCAGTAGAAAAACAAAACCTTGCCACAGAAAGTAAGGAAATAGAGTCCCCGGAATCATGCATGAAACGCAAGCCCCTCTTCAGCCAGCGCTACAGCACCCTTCTCCACAGATTCCTCAACAAACTCAAACCCTAATGCACGCCAATTCAGCTCCTTCCGCCAGTGGAGCCCGTAGTAAAGCCTGCTTGGCTTTTGGCTCTGGGCATCCTCATCATCTCGCGATACCTCTGCAGCGCTCGTGCGCTCGTCCGTACTATCAACGCACACAGGTCCGACAACAGGGACAGGTTCAGAAGCGAGACCGCCCGTGACCATCCTCCCGCGCTGGGGGTATACCACCGCCCTGAATCGAGAGAGGAGAAGACCCATACAGCAACAGAGACACGGCTCGTGAGTTAGGTACACATCTAAGTCTGTACAGAGGTATCCGCCTTGGGAGCGGGGGCGTATGCGGGGACCTGGTCCCGTATCTGTGGCCGATGAGGCGGGCACAGCCTGGGACTCGTGAGGTCCTGTTTTTTGGTATTTCTCCGGAACTGGGGAGATATCTGTTGTTTCGGGCTCGGGCTCAGGCTCGAGCTGTGGCTCTGACACTGTGAGGTCTGATTGGGAGACGAAGTATGATTCGAGGGGACTCAGAGACGGTTTATCGTTTTCTGCATCTCGATCACCGGTGCGTCGCTTGTGGGCGATTATCTCTGCTGCTCGCATAAGCGCGTGGAGGTCCGGGCCGCCTTCTAGGTCCGCATTATATGTCGCCGTGGCTGGATTTGGCCCTGGTCCGGTATGTCGTTCGGCTGTTGACGGAAGCCCTGCTTCACGACGTGAATACCTCGCATCGCCGGCAACAGCGACAATTGCTTCCGGCCATCGAGATTCAATGTCGCCGTCCGCATCTAAGATCCTCGAAACTATGTCCGGGTCAACGACCACCGCGCCGACGCCCCGCCCTCGACCAGACTGCTCTGCCTCCTCAGCGACCTTCCGTGCAAATGCCAAATACCGACCCGCATCCGGCTGGATGAACTCGCGAGCCCGACTTAGGACCTGGGCAGGCGGGGAAACCGTCAGCCGCGCTGCCGCCGGATTATACACGACAGGCCACAGATCCTTGGACCATTTCTCCGCCTGCGCTGTGCTGAGTGGTGGGAGCGTGGGCACTCGAATCGTGTGCAGTTTGACCTTGACCTGGCCTGTAGGATCCGAAGATTGCGAGTCTGGGTCTGTCGATGGAGGGACGTACGGTGCGAGTAATTCTTGTAAATGAGCGACGTCGGGAAGAGGTGGTGAGATCAAGACGAATATCGTCTGCGGTGAGGGGTTATCCTTTAAGAGAATCGGGTGCAAGGGTTTAGGAAGATTATTGTGTTTTGCGAACCGGCGGAGATGGTTCATGGGTCGAGAGGCATCGCGAGGATAGGCCGCATCAAGAACTCTATATGTATGCTCGTCAACGTCAAAATTTCTGGCAGATCTGGGAGATAACTTACTTGACCACCTTTGCGGCGCTTTTCACGTTCACGCCCGCGACGTAAGCGTCGTCTTGAGGTCGTTAGACAGGTCGAGATCCAGGGATTACATTTTCCTACCATACTGCTCAACCGGTTGAGTTTCCTGCACGGTTCTAATGGGTCTCACTTCCCCGACGAGAGGTCGTACGCTCCGAAGAATCTCTTGAACCTCCATGGCTCTGGCAGGCAAGAAGAAATCTTCGGGGTGGCGGACGCACTCAACCGGCAAATAAATGGCGGGAAGGTACGGGATGAGCGATTATTGCGACCGCTAACCTTATATCAAGACATTTGGAATTGCGCATTGAATGACGCCGACTCCTTCTGATTAGCTGCGAGAGAATGGAGATTATCCCGCGACAACCCTGTATTGGTACCCTAAGACCTAAGCCCTATGTATACTTATATTGTTTGCCTGAGGCAGAAATTACTTGGAAGGAACTGTCTCTAATATCAAATGAGGACATTTGGAACAAGAACTCTTGCCTCCAGGGATGGTATAATGGCGCCGAGTTCAAATCGAAGAAGTAAACAAGAATCTCAAAAAACCCCCCCGAACTACCTGAACGCCTTAATGAAATAATACAAGGCCCGAGGGATATTAGAAGCAAGAGATGAAGGCAAAGATGCAAAGCTCGAGCGAAGAGAATTCAGAACCCAATAGTAATTGACCACGCCGTTCTTCCACCGCGAGCGTCTAATGCATGCAAGTCAACTCCATACGCTTTGCTGCAAGTGCCATGCCCGGCTCTTCTAACGCCTGACAAAATGGTCCAGAAAAAAAAGGGAAATGTGACTCTGGTTGCAAGTTCATACACCGGACTGGATTTCGTATCCATCGCACCGTTCCGCTAAACTCTGGTAGTAGTCGTTGAGCACCTCTGGTTGGGGGACAATGCGCCATTCGACGCGAAAGAGGAACTCGAGTTCGAGTAGAGCCAATTCTGCCATACTGATTCCTCCTACCCGGGCATAGGTCTTGTTGGTCCAGAAACTATCGCTGAGCCCTTTGGATGCGACAGTAGCGCTGGTGATCAAGAAACGATGAATTGTCAAACTGGAAACGGTGAAAGCAGGGTATAGTGCGCAAAGTCGGTCGATATAATACACCATGCTTAGAAGGATCGGTGGCGAAAGAGTAGCGTGAGTCGTTAGTCGTTGCAGGTAATCATGTACAGATATACGAGGGGGGGTGCGTGAGTGAAAACGAGTCAGCCGGCCCTGATTCAGGGGTATTTTATCGTTGTAGCGGATAAGCTCCATTAACATGCTGGAAATGAGGACAACCAGATCCCTGGGATCAGCGAACTCATAACGAACCGGGAGATACTTGACAGCAGGGTTCGCGGGACGCAGTCTTTTTGATTGGGATCCTTCAAGGCTCAGACTGCCCGGTCCAGCTGGCTCAATGTCGCGAGTAGAATCGCTTTGGCTGTTACGCTTGTTGGACCCGGACGTACTAGTCGGTGCCGGCATTGGGGGGGCCTGCGTGTTTTGAGGAGCAGTAGAAGCCGGAGGAACCGTGGGGGCAGTGCCGGAAACGGAGGACGTATTAGCGGTAGGCTGGTTGGATGTCTGGGGGAGGGCGGCGTTAGGACCGGGTCCAGCAGCGAAAGATGCTGCTGCAGACACGGAAGTACTAATTCCGCCCCCAAGGGAGGTCTGCCCAGCGGACATACGGCCGCAAGCAGGATCCCCTGAGGGCCTGCTGGGTGGAGACGAAACGGAATGTCTCTTCAGAGCTGAGCGGAGCTCTTCAATGGCCACGCGGGAGGAACGGGGAGTGAAAGGACTACCGGGCACAGCAGAGCGATCAGCGGCAGAGTCATACTGCTGGGCTTGATAGGCGAGGACGGCCGACGTCGATGAGAGGCGGCGTGAAAACGAGGTCGAACATGGAGAGTGAGGAGGATGAAGTTGGGTGGCAGCGGGCGAGGAGGGAGCAGGGCGAAGGGCGGAGGGCGAAGGCGAAGAAACTAACATCTCCGCCCAGCAGATTCACCACGTGGGCGCACGACTGAACGAGGTTCTTCGAAACTGGCGGACGCTGTGAAACCCAAGACCGGTACTATTGCGCCTAGTGTCGTGCACAGACACATTCTGTAGACCCCTACTCGAATAAGTGAAAAGAGTAGAAGAAATGACAATGATCCTGACGATGGGTTTGAGAAGAGAGATGAGGAAAGCCAAAGGACAAAGACAAAGTGAAGTCAGTCCACGCTGGAGACCACTAATGGACTGAAGAAAAGTATGAGTACGGTAATATACGGTAATAGCCTTGCCCCAAATCCTTCATTAAGCCAATAAAGCTTGTCTATCAGCCGATAACGGAGATCGGTACCTGTTTATTACGTGTCTGATACGATACTGACGCCTAGCCAGGAAATATCGTCATATTGGGAACAATGCGCTATATTCGACGAATTAACGACCGGCAATGTCGGGACTCAGCTCCATCTGTATTGCAACCAAGGAACCCGTCACAGAAGTGACACCCTACCCCAGGACGCTTCCGATGGCCAAGCTGTCAGCTGGTCCTGAACAATATTGATCAAATCTCAGTAGTGGCCCATTCGCGACCTGATGGTCAGACCTTGAAGATCGACAAGTCACCTCTTACCAGTCTCAGCCGGGACGGTGATATCGCTGGGGTGGTTCTTGAGCGGTCGAACTGCTCGAGGGCTGAACAAAACTGCACTGCAGCTGCAAGCACATACATAAGGCTGAGTCACGTGGTAGCCTAGCTCATGTGATAGTCACATGATGCGCTGCCGAAAGCGGTCAAGCGACGACCGCGGGAGTGCCAAGGCTGCCCTCCCTGCGACTGACGCTCAATCTGCTCAGAATGAACTGGCCATTTTCAGTGCAGGTGGCTACTATCTGTCTCTCGATTTCGCAGTTTGGCGTTTTGTATATGATAGACATGCTTGTCTTTCGATGAGTCCCTCTACTCGTTAATTCTGCTGGCTTATTCTGTTGGTCACTCCAATTGTACTTTGTAAGCTCCGACTTTGAGTCCGGAATCGCATACGTACTGCCGTTGACGACACTCACTCCGCACCTGGCTCGGCATCATCCCCACGCCTCATCTCCATCACCACACTTACTGCTCGCCGTCTAAAATTGCCCTTGGATTCATAAGTTAATCAGACGATCCTGGTTTTGACCCTTTTCGGGTTCTTCCGGCAGGTCGTGATTCCGGACAATGACTCGCGCCGAGGCGCCGCCCATCTTCCTTCAGCTACAAAATGCGGATTCTTTGTCTTCACAAGCTGCTGCTTTAAGGGCCCTAAAGAATGAGACAGTTGGCCACGATCAACGGAAAGAGGCCTGGGTACGATTGGGGCTCATTCCCATACTTACCAACGTGCTTGCGTCTCGGGCACTCGGCAAGTGTGAGCTCAATAACAGCTCCAAGCAATCCGCGTTGCCTGGCTCGAAAGAGGAGGCGGATGATGCTTGCTTACAGGCAATAATTCTTGTTGGGAGCTTAGCGCAAGGTACTTATCGGTTTTCTAATGACTCAGCACGCAATCACTAACGTCGCATCAGGAGGCACACCGTTTCTATCCCCGATCCTATCGAGTAACATACTTCCAATACTCCTCTCTATTCTATCATCCAATTGTCCTTCTTCGTTCGTTCTTCCTATCCTCCGGGTTTTGAATAGTGTGGCGGATCGATTACCTCTACAAAGCCAGCAACAATGGCCCAGGGACACTCGCTTGGCGGACATTCTTTTTTCAACGGAGCACATTGGCTGCTTGACCCGCATCCTTGGTCAGGATTACAGCACCCACAGTCGGCTCACCGAGATTGAACTGGCTGCAGGTCTTATTGGGAAGCTGTGCACAGAGGAAAGCCACAAGGCAGTTCTGGCTGACAGTGGTGTGTTGGACGCTCTGGCGGTCAAGGTCGCATCGTTTATAGTTGCCCAGGGATTCGTTTTCCCCGGCGCAGAGAGACACCTAGAAGATGTAGGTGCTCTGGGGTCTCTGCCACCTCCGGCGCCCCGCGGGGCTAAGCTCGCGCCCATTCTACGTGCCGTGACGGTTATCGTTGAGCATTCCAAGTGGCGAGCAGAGCATTTTCTCTCGTCTCCAGGGATAGTTACTGTGTTTCCACGGCAAATACCAGGCTTTTCCCCATCGGATATCAAGAAGGGCCCGTGGGGATCCACTTACTTCTCAGGGTCCGCGGTGCCACGGCACCTTGGAGGGACGCCTCTAGAGTATCTTCTCCCATCCATTCCTTTGTCACAGTTGAAGCCCTCTGCTAGCTCATCCAACTTTCCACCGCTAGGTCAGTATGGGCACCATCGCCGACAGAGCCATTCATTTCCCACCCCGCTGTCCAGCTTCGAACCGCCTACGGCTGAGGATGATGAGAATCCGGTTGTCCCTTGGCTGCTATACCTCGTCCGCGCCGAGAGTGGCATGACTCGTCTCATGGCAGCCCGCTTTGTGACGGTATTATGCCGCCTGGGGTTGACAAAAAAGCACAGGATCTCCATGCTCTGCTATCTATTGATACCGATTCTACTTCGTATGCTCGATAAGGACTACGAGGCTTCTGACGACGGTGTCCAATACGGTGGACTCATTTCTTCCTCGCAGCGCATTAAGGAGGAAGCTCCGGGCGTGCTGGCCACCTTACTTGTTGACGACCGAGAACTGCAAAAACATGCTGTTGAGGGTGATGCGATCAAACGACTATCCCAGCTTCTTAAAGAGACGTATAATCCGATCCACGAGCCAGCTCGAACAATGTGGCATGCTGAAGGCCAACCAAAGGTTGAGAACCAGGACTCGCAGCCGGCGGAGTGTCGATTAGGACCTCCCGGATTCTCACCCCTCCGTTACCATATCTTGCGATATCGGGAAAATATATTGAAAGCCTTGGCTGCACTGGTACCTTTCAAAGATGAGTATCGCAAGGCCGTTTGCGAGCACGGTGTTGTCCCATATATCATTGATTCACTTAAACCCTTTCCAGACCAAATACCAGAGTCCTCCAATCCAGGCAACACTGCTGCTGATGGCAACCCAACGCCGACTCTTCTGGCAGCGTGTGGTGCAGCCCGTATGCTCACTCGCTCCGTTAGCGCTTTACGAACGAGCTTGATTGATGCCGGCGTCTCGACCCCGCTTTTCGCTTTGATTCGACATCCGGATATTGAGGTTCAAATTGCCGCGACCTCAGTAATCTGCAATCTCGCTCTAGATTTCAGCCCTATGAAAGAGGTACATTCTGCTCGGTCCTCGTATCATGAAGCTGCTGACGTACGTCCTATAGGCAATCATATCTGCCGAAATACTTCCCATTCTGTGTGAGCATGCACACTCATCGAACACTAAACTTCGGATTGAATCATTATGGGCGCTAAAGCACGTCGCCTATAACTCGGCAAATGACGTCAAGATCAAGATTATCGGGGGCTTGCGGCCAGAATGGATTAAACAGATTATTACTCAGGATCCGACAAGTGTTCTCGCGAAGCGTGGATTTGAGGACGACACAGACAGTAGCACTCCAGGCGGGATGAGCAGGGCCAATTCGGCTGGCGAACGGGTAGACTTGCTGAATCCGATGGATGACTTCCGGGAGAGGGATGAGGATATGAAAATGACCGACCCTGTGCCATCATCCAAAGTCAGTCTAGACATGTTCTTTCCAGACGCCACTCGGCGGCGTAAGCTTGCCTTACATGGCGATCTTGACCAGACCACACAAGCCCGTCAAGATGATATTGCGGCGCAAGAGCAAACCTTTGATCTTCTACGCAATGTTATATGTGGGCCTGGTGCGTCGGAAATGATTGACTACCTCTTCAAGGAACTCGGCCAGGATTTGCTGTTGGATACCTTGGCCGATAAACTGCGCCCCAGGTCCATCCAGCTGCCTCATCGGCGAGAGTCCCCAAATCACCGCGCGCTCCAGGTTCCCACCGAGATTTTGGTCGCGGTAACGTTCGTTATCATCCATCTTGCAGCAAGTCTTCCATGGTACCGGCAACTCATAGTCTCACACCGCGATCTCATCCGTTATTTGATGGGCTACTTTAACCATAGCCACCGGGACGTCCGTGCCAATTGCGTGTGGGTGGTAATTAACCTCACATATGAGGACGATGTCCACGATCGAGAGGGTTGCCGGAAACGTGCACTCGAGCTACGTTCAATTGGGGTACTGGATCGACTGGCTAGCCTTGAACATGATCCGGACCTTGACGTTCGCGAGCGAACGAAGACGGCACTGCACTTGGTAAACTCGTTGACTCACTCTTAGCGTTGCTTGTAAATTAGCCAATTCCTTGTCTCTGCCTGGTTTGTGCCAGGTCTGATGCTGGAAATGAACCACTTATAGTGTACAAAATATCTTGGACTCCATCACTGTGCTCGTAATCAATATTCTTAAAGCCGTAGCTTGTCTACTGGCACTACTCAGCAGGTTAAACAAAGAAATCCCTTATCGATAAGAAATTAAAGATAACGTCATAGGACCACACTATCACTCAGGTACCCCGAGTCGTCAGTTCTCTTTACTCAACTCTCACTACCAAAATTTACGCTGCCACGGCCAAATTAGATGCTTTCAGAATGTCTGAAGTACCACCCTCAATCATCCGCGCCCTATCCATCCCCAACTCCTCCAAGGCTACATTCAGCACTACCGGCCTAGGCTCCGGCTTCACCAGCACAGGCGCTATTACAACGACCGTCCCAGGCGCAGACGGCCAGGATGAAGAGCGCAAGTACTTCGTCAAGACTTCTGCCAACGGCGAAGCCGCAAAGGAGATGTTTTTAGGGGAGTACGAGTCCCTGAACGCCATTTCGTCCGCCGTGCCGGGTTTCTGTCCCCGCGCCATAGCCTGGGGCCCTCTTGAAGAGGACAGCAAGCCTGGGAAGAGCTACTTCCTTGCGACCGAATTCCTCAATCTCCGAGCTGCTGGTCGTGGTGGTCCGTCTCTTGCCCAGAGGCTGGGAAATCTCCATTCGACGCCCGCCCCAATTGATCCGAAGACGGGGAAGCGGCTGTTTGGGTTCCCTGTGCCGACGTTTTGCGGGGACACGAAACAGCCAAATAGATGGTGTGAGTCGTGGGCGGAATTCTATGCAAATGAGCGGCTCTTGACAATCTTGGCGACGTCCGAAAAGCGTAATGGGAAGGATTCTGGGTTGAGGACTCTAGTTGAGAAGACGGCAGATATTGTTGTCCCAGCGCTTTTGGGGGATGGACATCTTGGCTACGATAGGTCTGGGAAAGGGCAGGGGATCACACCTGTTGTTGTTCATGGGGATCTCTGGAGTGGGAATGCCGACCGCGGCCGCATTGTAGGGAGTGGACGGAAGGAGGACGAAGTGGTTGGTGATGTGGTCTACGACCCGTCGGCTTGTTATGCGCACAGTGAGTACGAGTTAGGGATCATGAAGATGTTTGGAGGTTTTGGGTCGGCTTTCTTCAGTGAGTATCATAAGATCGTGCCGAAGACAGAGCCGGTTGAGGAGTATGAGGATCGGGTCAAGCTGTATGAACTGTAAGTTGCCTTGACCACTCACCTGATTCCAGTCTAACAACTATAGGTATCACCATCTTAATCACCATGCGATCTTTGGGTCTGGATATCGATCTGGTGCTGTATCGATCATGGAGAGGCTGCTCAAGAAGTACGGATGAGCGAAGTATATAGTTCCACTGAGTCCCTGGTGATCTTATTTCACAATCGCCTAACTATCATTTACTTGAAATTAAGCGAATACAAAGCACATCTTTCCAAGTTTTTAATACTCATCTCATACTTTCTCGTTCAGCTATTACTAGTATAGCCGGCACGGAAAAACATTCCACCATCACGTGGTAGCAGCGGCTTCATTTCAGATCGCAATCCCGCGGTCAGCAGAACCACCAAGCGGAACTTTTCTGGAGCAAATTCTCAAGCCCGGCTCCAGAATGGCTCCTGAACAGAGGCGAGACTCAAGGACTGCTCCCGGTACCGACGTGGCCCTGCCCGATCCTCCGCCAATTCACCCGTCCTTCATCCAGGTAGCAAAACCGTATATCTTCGAAGAGACCATCCAGAAATGCTTGGCCGCAATGGGCGTCAATCCTCTGCGCGAGGAGTCTCTACGTCTGCAGGGCGTGACTTGGATTGATAATGTTCGTCGGGCGCTGAATTTGTATGTGGATTACTCAATTTACTGTGAAAGTTGCTTGCTAACGAGATAGGCCGATCCGGACATTTAATACTGCAGTGGTATATTATCACAAGTTCCGGTTGATACACCACGACACGGACTACAATAATATGGTAAGGGTTTAACATTCGCGGTTTGTGACCGAGTCTAACGATTAAGGACGCTGCCGCGGCTGCCCTGTTCATGGCCTGCAAGATCGAGGACACGCTCAAAAAGTCGCGTGAGATTCTATGCGCGGCGTATAATCTCAAGCTACCGCAATCGGAGCACATCTCTTCGGATAATCAGGTATGGTGCATGTGCTGACAATTCCTAGAATCCAAATTCTAACGCCGAGACTTATAGATACTCGACGAACCCGCCCGAGGCATCATCGGCCTTGAGAGGCTCATGCTCGAGAGTTCCGGTTTCGATTTCCGAACGCGACATCCACAGAAAACTCTGATAAAGCTTGCAAGACAGTATGGGCTTTCACCGCAGTCGGAAGTCTCGAACGTAGCATACCGCATTTCGCAAGACCTCTACCGCACTTTTGCGCCGCTCAAACAGACGACGTCCACGATGGCTTTCAGCTGCCTGGAGCTCGCTGGACGCTTACTGGAGCAACGAATCAAGGATGTTGAGCTTGGGACAGACTACGCGAGGTGGAAAACAAGCCGAGAGGAGGTTATGGGTATGTTGGAGCCACAAAGACGCGATCAGAGTACTAATGGATTTAGAAACCCTTCTTGACCTCCTCGAGCTCTATACACACAACCGCGGTGCTACAAACGTCGGCCCTCATTTTCCCGCTGACCGCTTCCTCACCGTGCGCATTCCATTGAACAAAGAGGCAGAAGAACAGAAGCTCCCGCGGTACACCAACTCGACCGATGAAGGCAAACAAAAGAATTCACGCAAGGGGCCAACAACCAACGGCTCAAAGACGGAGAAAAGCGCACCTACGACTGGGGCTCTTCATCACCCTCTCATTCCAGTTACTGCCAACGGAGAGCGCCCAAAGCCAGGAGACAAAGGCCGGGACGCAGCAGTGCGATTTATTGTCGACTCTGAATATGCGGCTGCTGAAAAGACTCAGGTTGCTGAATACTTTAAGGTTGAGATGGAAGAGTACGAGGTCGAGGAATGAAGCGTGGCGCTAACATCCTCCACATCACGTCATTTCCTCCCAAAGGGACAGATGGTTTTCCTGGACGCAGAATGAGGCTGTGCGCGATGTTGTACAGATGTACTCGTGAGGCAGAGACAGCTGAGCCACTGTATACCCCTGCGTCTACTACGACAAGATAATCTCGCACGTTTCGCGGAGACTGCATTGTCGAATGGTTTGCCTGCATTTTGCCGCATCGACCTCAACAGCCTCGCCTCCCTTCGAGATAAAAGTCATTGCTAGAGCCATGCAGGGTCCCATCGAGGAAAACATTCTCGCTTCGGGAAGGCGCCGCTGTAACCGGGCGGAATCGACTACATAGCCCTTGCCATGTCTTTCGTTCCGCTTGCCCTTATTGTCTAGGACCTGGAGTTCCCCTTAAGGGTGTATTCTCCGGTTCCAAACCACATACATCAATTCGTCGACTCGTCAGTGCTTAGCTCCATGTGCTTAAGCTCCATATGAGGAGAGGGAAGGGAACGGGAAGAGCTACCGCTGTCCGGATATAAACAATTTACGTAACCAGAAAGAAAAGATATCGTCATATAGAGGTTTTAAATTCTCTCTAGATACAAGGTTCAACGTTTATGTGCCATTCATGGGCCGGGATTTGCGGCTCTTCCATTTGTGCCTCCCCTTGACTGCGTCTTTCATAGTTCGGGCAAGCATGGTCAAAATCGTGCCCATTGAACCTGGATAGTAACAGGTATTTTGTATGTCAAGATTGATATGGGGCAAAGTGAAATTCCACAAGGATGAGTTCCTAATGCTGGAATGGCACTTCCTTCCTACTTGACTACGAAATGTGCCATCCTGAAAATAGTTGTTTACCGTTCAAGGGCCAGCGTATGGCCGACGTATCAAAATGCCCAGTCCAGAAGGCACAAAAAAGGCTCTTCAGTAGTACGTAGAGACATAGTGCGAAGCAGAGACTGCTCAATCATCCGCCAACGGCCAACTACGCCAATATATAGCGCAATTCTCCCTTAATCGATCGAAGCTCATGGAATCAGCCTCATAATCTCCCCAAAACCCACCCGGTCAAAGCCATTTTTCTGCCTTGCCCTTGTAAGAAAGATGCCAATATCCGCACCGAACCGACTGAGCTCCCAGACCCTGTGCATCAACTCTGATAGCTAATGGGACTCAGGGAACCATCTTCGCGGGATGAAGACGTGAGATTTTATGGGATTCTCCATTTGACCATAGTAACACTGGACGGATTACTGCTTCGTCCACGGCGAGTCCTTTTGAGAAATCGCAGACACTCTTGAAGCCGTATGGATCCTCGCGAAACCGAAAGTGCACTCGAGCTTAATGGTTAGATGTCTGAGGCCGGTCAATCGAGGAAGCGCCATGTAGATGTTGACTTCATCGACGGGTCCGTCGTTTATACTGGCTCTGTTTGCGCGACGACCGGATTGGAGTGCTGTCAAGCTGGAAGCAGGCTGTCCCGTAATGCGGAGCTGAGACGGTCTCTCTGGCTGATTCTGAAAGAGAGTCAAGAAATGAAGGTCTGATCCTGCTCGCCGACGAGAACGGACTCGCGGGGTCAAATTGTTTGTGGGAAGATCTGGGATGAGACTAGGGGCAGCACCAGCTGCCATCTGCATGACGGCCTGCTGCAGTTACATGTCTGTATTGCCTGTAATTTTACAGCGGATACTAGACAACGAGGACGAGGTCGCTAGCGTCTGCTCATACTCGTTCCATTCCGCCGTCCTTCATCGATATCGAGGATGAAAGCTCTAAGGTACAACCGACAATGCAGTATTTCTTAATGCAGGATAACCAAATGACATGGCTGATAATTGGCAATTGTGAGCCCTACTCAGCTCCACAGTCCCGACTTTTTTGAGAGAGATATCGCCAGCGGCCTCCAGGTGTACTCCAGGTGTCCCCTTTGGGCGAGTGGGAAGATGGTCACGAGACCACGCCTCCAACGCCAAACAACTTCACTATAGATTTCTCTAAGATTATCCAGTCGTCCTCGTCAGCAAAGTACTTGTCGATAACCAATTGAGACCTCGCTCCTGTCAATGATCGCGGTCGTCGTATTTGGACGAGGGCTGGGCCTGATTAACTACGGACTTGTCCCCATTACCAACGAGGATTGCCTAAGGATGGACAATAATAGGTGGGTGCATTGTGCCTGAGCACCCGTGATCTCCCACGATGGTATGTACCTTGGAAAGAACATGCTGCATTACAGTTTTATGCACTGCAGTATTTCTGTGCAGGTGCAAGTGGCTAGCGAAGGTGGCAGGGAGACTCCGGCTGCCTAATAGGCCCGGGAAGTTTGCGGCTAATCCTAACTGGGACTAGTTGCTGGAAACAAATAATCCAGATCAATGACGTCACATTATCTCACATGCTAACCATCCAAAGATGGTCAAGATGGTCAACCGACTCTATTTCTCGAGAGTAGCCAAAAAAATAATGCCATCTCTCTCCAGCAAGCTCCCTCCATACAGTGGGCCATATCGGGTGGGCGCCATCGACATCGAGGCCCCATGCGACGGACGTATCGTCCACGCCGCCATCCACCTGGCAGACGGCCAGGCGGCCTTTCAGCTCGACACCGTCCTCTTCACTCTTTACTACCCAGCCGCTCCAGACGCCATCGCCACCAAATCTCAACACCGGTGGCTGATAGAGCCTATTCGACTGCGCGGTGAGGGATTCGCGCGCTTCGTCAACGCCTCGAATTGGCTCGTCGATCGCGTATTTGCATTCATGCTCTGGGCCCTTGCCGGCAGCGTGCGCATCCCGGCCGACGTCGACATCCCGCTGCGGGACCCAAGTACCGCCGATAAGCTGGGCGAGCCCCAGAGTGACGGTCATCATCGGTACCCGGTTATTATTTTCAGCCATGGCATAGCGGCTTCACGGACGGATTACACACAGCTCTGTGGCGAACTCGCGTCGCGAGGGTACGTGGTAGCCGCTCTCGAGCATCGTGATGGCAGTGGACCTGGCAGCGTGGTTCGTCGTGGCAGCGGGCGCAAAGGGACAGTCGTAGCATCAGACAGCAGTCCGGCCGGACCAGGCCACGGCCAGGCACGCCCGGGCGCCCGCCGCCTGCGCAGCGTACTCCATTTTGCAGCGAAACACCTGCATCACGACCCGCCGCTCGACCAGGCAGAGCTGCAGCGCGCGCAGCTTTCCTTTCGACATGCTGAGATGGAGGAGGTGGTGCGGGTGCTACGCATGCTCAACGCAGGCGATGGGCAGACTGTATTCCGCCACAACGCGCGCCGAGAGGGCATCCATCTTGCAAGCTGGAAGGGAAGGCTGGACATTGAGCGTGTGATACTAGTTGGCCACTCGTATGGGGCGACGGGCGTGCTACAAGCATGCCGTCCCAGTGCAGATCTGAGTCAGGCCCTGCCTATCCCGCTCGCGGGTTGCGTCGCTCTCGATCCAGGGAAAGCGAGCGGGCCACTGAACGACGACATCGGCGTGCCACTACTGGTCATCCATTCGCACAGCTGGAGCCGCAAATTTAGTTTGTTCATGGACCGCCCGCACTTTGAAGTCGTGCGTGACCTCGTGCGGACCTGTCTACAGCGGACCGGTGCAGCGTGGTTCATGACGAGTCTCGGCACAAGCCACGCTAGCTGCACAGATGCGCCAGTCCTCCAGCCACTGCTACTCAACTGGGCAACAGGTGCGACGGTGGACGCCCACGAAGGCGTTCTATCATACGTGCGCCGGATACGAGAGTTCATCAACTTTGTCAACACAGGAAAGCCTGCGGGACTCCTAGACCAGCAGGAGACGCATGAGTCTTACAATGAGGGGACACTCGTGCCATGGACGAAGGTTTATGGGCCGCGCGACTGGACCAGGGACTGGCAGATCCATGTAGCACCGGCGGTTGAGACTGAGAGTGATGCAGACAGGGTGAAGAGGAAGCTTGGGACGCCGAACGAGGGTGCCAATGAGTCGAGCGAGGGTCTGGAATCAGGTGAGACGCTAGTCGGGTGTGGTGGTCAGGTCGATACGCAGAGTTCAAAAGTTGTGGTGAGTTGAAAGAAGGAATATATAGGTACCAGACCTTTGTATGTATTATGATGATTAGCTGGACCATTTAGTGCAGCTCGTGCTTTGGTACGCCCGGGGACTTTGTTGAGCTAGACTCATTTTCTTTTTTGTACATATTTTGATAGCTTCCTTAAATACCCAAAATAGAGCTATAAGGTTGAGACCTCATGGAGATTCCTACTTGGCAGTACCGAGGTCCACCAGCTTCAACAAATCTTGCTGATGGATTCATCTTACCCGTACCATACTGCAGCACTAACTCCAGTCGGTCCCTTCGCAGACCGAGCAACACAATATATGATGCGATGAGGGCTTTATGGGTCACGTGTCGTTTGCGTCTAATCGGCGGCGGCAGCAGGCTGTATGCTTCCTACTACATGAATCACGGGCAGTATAGCTAATATCTAACTCATCGCACTTTCTAAGTTACCTCAAAGCCAGGGAAGATACGGAACAGTGGAAAGAACTGAGCAACACCGATGTACCCACTCCGCTGCTCTGCAATGCTTCTGTAGCCTCCTGCACGGTTATTCCCGAGATATCGAGGGAAGCTTTCCCGAATCTCCTCAGTATAGATGGAGAATGAAGTTCTAATGGGGTCATAATTCGGAATGATGAGGGAGCACCTTTCGCTCCCACGCGATCTCGACTCTGCGTGCATGTAAGCTATTGAGGGAGCTATAAAGACCTTGTACTGTCTTTAGACCCCTGCACACTGCTATATATGGCTGGAATGATAATAATAGAGGTATCGAGTTGATCATGCAAATGGAATGATCCTGAGCGACCATAGTAATACCCTTACGTTGTGTTTCCTGGGTGGTCCATGCCCATATCAAACTTGAGAATGCCAATGTTGAAATGGAGGTGATATTTGCTGTTATTGTAAGAGCACGGCAGTGCTAGTGAAGGGTAGAAGTTGATTTCTTGAACGGGAGAACAAGTGGTGTAAAGACGTGAATACCTATTTTTACTGCATTTAGATTTGTAGTTCATTGAGGAAGAGGTCTGTTAGATACTATTTCGCGTAGGTCTGAGAGAATACTTCTTATTTTCTTTTCTCTACTTCTCATACCTTTTTTCCTCATCACGTAGTAACATGATTAAATGTATGAGGTTGAGGACCTGAGAAGGTACCCAGAGCTCAGATTGACTGTCTTCTCCAGAGCACTGCATTTATAGCCTTGAGCATCGGCTGGAACCCATTACCTGTGCGATGGATTAGGGCTGGGCAGGCTCGGCCAGCAACGAGACTTCAGCCAGAGTGAATGGCGCACTTCGTGACACTGTCACCCATAATGTGATGATGCCCTTTCCACCTGGACAGTAATGGCTTGCTGTATCTGAGCTATGTCTGGGGTTGGGTGCCAGCTAAAGCCTTGGCCCAGGCGCATCAAGCCGTTGTAGGTCATGTTCAAATTATATATATATCTGCCCAGGCGGATGAGCGATACGGCCAAACATACCCAGACACACAGTAGACCGACTTATCTCCCATCTGGCATGCCAATGAAGCGCCCGATGGCCATTTCAGACGTGAAGCCCTTCGCTGTGGCCTTCGTCCGGTCATGCACTCGCAGCATGAAGGTCATGTGATGCCAGACCAACTAGCCGGCGGAATGGTGAGGGGAATATGACAATACCTAAATGACACTAAATGGCATATAAACGACATACAAATGGCGATATACGACAAATAGATGGCACGCAGGTGGAGAGGAGAAAGAAAGGAAGGAACAGAAGGAGAATGAGACGGGCTTTATAGGATGTGGCGGAGCAGATTCCGTGGGATTACCAATCCATAGACCTCATTACCAATTCGCTTACCAAGCCAGTGGGCGCATCCGAGCCTACTGAATGTGTCTGGTGTTCCTGGCTGTAGTCCGGATGTCGTAAGGTGAAGTATAAGGTTGAAGTATAACCTTAAGGCGAGAGGTTATTTAGTGTAAATTTTGGTTAATAATGTTAAATACAAAATTGTTTTTCAACAAGTGGCATCATTGGTCTAGTGGTAGAATTCATCGTTGCCATCGATGAGGCCCGTGTTCGATTCACGGATGATGCAATTGTTTCTTTTTTTCTCTTAAAAAGTCAATCTGAACCAGCAATTCTATTCCGAACCCAACATACAGTACACTGCAGACGATTCTGCAATACGAACAATTCATCCCGTGGCTTGAGAGTTGAGACTAAGAGTTTTGAAGCTTACTCGGTTGAAAGTTCTTTGCGGCCTGAGTCTTGTCTCTCAAGGCCCAGCTCTACAGAGCCTAAAATGAATCCGCAGGTGTTAGCAAACGAGCAGAGCCAGGCTACCCCCAGTCAATACAATCATGGCCAGACCTTCGCACTAGAAAGTTAAAAATCCTCCCAGACGCTTTCAAGTAGGCTGTGGTCATGTCTTACTGTCTGCTCAGCCTACCCCGTGGTATTGAGTTTTACATGGGAGACGGTATGGACTACAAACGCGTCTAGCATCACTTATAGCTAGCAGTTTTTGACGAGACTGTTACAAAGACGGCGTTATGAAGCCAAGGGCGCACGAAACAGAAACAGATGCCGTGGGTACTCTGATAATATAAAGAGTGTTTACTCAAGGCAAGTCCTTCAAAACACTATGTACAACATAAAGCGTGTCTGTTCTGGTGCCTCTGAAGTCGGACTGAGACTTCTGAACTCCCAATTTCTTTGGGATATTTAACACCTCTATTTATTGACGGTGATCCACGTATTATGTGGCTTCTGAATGAAATGACAGGCCCTTTGATAGGGAACACGGAGGGGGAGTACGTCACTGAGCGTTGAGATCCCCCGTCGTCAGCCCTCCAGTCGTCCGTTGGTTGGCTTGTTAGGTAGATTTGTTGTAGAGATATGTGACAATGACCATCCTAAGTAGGTATATGCTTGCCCTGTCTTGAATATGATATGATGAAATGGCATATGATCATACTGTCCCGGTGATCTCGACTCTCTCTCCCAAGATCTGGGACCAACAAATTGAGAATCGAGGTTGGCTGTCGTACTGTGTCCACTCCTGCGATACTCCGTTTTATCGTTGGAACTGACGAACGGTCAGTCACCGTCTTCAACTTCAAGTGAAGGAGGGTAGCTCGCCTCAATGAGAGGGCTGCTCCATACATGCCTGATCAATGGATACTCCTTGGCGAATCTGTTGAGAAATAACGAGAGGGCAAAGACAATTGGCGCTGGCTAGCACGAGCGCAGCGGGTTGGGTGTTTCGTACCCCATCGCGGCCCTTCTGTTGATTGTTCACACTGGTCTTCATCCAGGGAACAGATACCTCGCACAAATTCCAAAGACTCATATACACCCACTGATGTCAACATAATGTAGCTGAGCGCACAGTAAGCTTATGTAGACTGCCAAAACCCTGCATTACCTTGATGATATGATTTCGGAGTTACGCATCGCAGAGTCAAATTACCGTCGGTGAAGTTGCTCAACCAGCTTTGTCTGGGGTCAAACAGAGTGCGATACTGCCAGGCCTCAGTGTACCACAGCTCAGGCGCGAGTGCATGCGATTCATTGGGTTGATGGACTGGTAGGTTTCTGTGATTGAGCAAATGAGGCAGGTCAGGTGACTCTCAAACCCTAAGTACAACAGCGATCGACCTTGTCCCTAGCATGAAGAGATGATTTATTGGCAGCCGTAGAAAACGACAGACATGACTATAAACTTGTAGTACAATGCTTCGTAGACAAAGGGCGTTACCTCGGTCCAGCTGAAGCTTCTTATGCCTGAATTATCGGTTATTGGATGGCGGAAACCTTCGTATATTGATTTTTGACACCACATGCCGAATCAAGGAGATATTGAAGCTAGATATAAGAAACATGGGAGAAAAGCTCTGCGGCAGGACCGTACTTGTGAGGGCTCTGGTAGACGGAGTATATACTTCCCGAAGCTCTAAATCAACTACAAGAATGCCAGGACTCTCGCTACATTAGAGGAAATGTTCGAATCCTCAACCTCCCCTCCCTCACTCTCTCTGTGCTCGTCTACTCTAGGTTGATACTTGTTTGGCCCATAATAAACCGCCATTGCAAGATGTCACCTCAGTTATTGCAACCTTCCGAACAAGACTATAAGGTCAGGTTACAATCCGTAGCTAGACGTCTTCGAGTGCGATAACAGACCGGGCAGTACGCTTGTTCCCTTTCCACACCCTCTAGAAGACAGATGTCGTCGATACACATCAAGTCCAGTCTATTACTACCAACATTTCTTGGAATACTCCTCAACACCATCACCGACGTCGGTATATAATTCTAGCACCCGCATCAAAGGCTCGGATTCGCACCATTTTGTTTGCAGGCATTGCCAAATAACAAGTACAAGTATATCCCTTGCTACGTAGACACTGTTGATGAATCATCTAATTATGTTACAGAGATCAACGCTGCACTGGCATCAACTACGATCATTAACGCTGGGCCATATCGATTCCTCAATGACGCTAAGGTTGTCAGTTGGGTGGTGTGACTTGCTGATATTACTTCTCCGCATCAATGTATTGAGACCCTACTCGTCCCCGTCCAACGAATCTCTCGCAAGTGGCGTGCAGATATCAGAAGCTTCATCTTCCTGCAATAGGAGAAATTGATAAAGCCAGCCAAGCCCGAGTCTACTGCCGCCAAAGTGTCCGTTCGAAACCAGAACCGAGAGGGAAAACCGCTGTTGGTAATCGGTCCATGGCTCAGCGTTTTCTATAGTTAAAGAATATGGCTTAGTGATATTCACTTCTGGATGGCAGCGCCACAGAGGTTCTCAATATTCACTAAGAAGGTGGAAGCCAAAGAGCAGGAATAGGGATTCCGCCAATTATCAGGCGTATATAATCGACCAAGGGTGCCTAAATAAACACAGGAAAGGCCAGCAGACTCCTGGCTAACTGCTGCTAATAAGCTAGGTCGGATCTACCGTGAGACGCGTTGTATTATGGCTGATCTCCACTACCTTCCTAGCGACCTTCTGCTAACCCTCGTCCAACTCCCAATACTCTCTCCTCTAATCCCTTTCAAGCAAGCACTCACAGAGATGTTGCCATTTCTACGCCGCAAGCCTTCCTCGGGCAAGTTTGACGGTCGATCTCACCAGATTGGAGTAGAGAGATATTTCGGTCCAAAGGATTCGAAAACCCACGGCCTGGAGAAGCTGAGCGGGGATGAGGCAAGAGTTTGCCAGTCGCTTGGTAAAGACCTCTCTAGCGCCATGCCCAACTCTTCTAACACGTTGCATCCTAGATCTTATGCTTGCCAGGGTTGAGAGTAATGCCACCCTTGTTTCCGGACTGGGCCATTATCAGAGGAAGGCTCACCCACCATCCTCCTTTCCACGCTTGCTGAAGGAGACCTCGTCCTCGTTCTTGTCCCTGCCCTATCACCTATTCTACGTTGCCACGCTGGTAGGTCCTCCACAGTGCTGATGGAGACAATTTCTGGTCTTACGAGACATACCTTGAGTATTGAAGGTCCCATATGTTAGGAACACATGCCATACTTTGGAATTGCGGATTATACTCTTTATAACGGCGAACTCCAAGAGATTGAGATGAACTTTTTTGGGGATAGGTGCGGTCAAGACACGTTGCACCGCCGAAGATGGTATTCCTTAGCTCTGTAGATATACATATGCTCAGGTCTTCAGCTGCAACTAAGAAAATCGAATGCTTGATAAGCTAACATATCATTATAGACATCGTGCATCGACTTTGTGGGAAAAGATGGGAAGGCCAAAAGACGATCTACGGTGTGAGCACTGACTCATACGTAGTCCACTTCTGTTAATCGACGGCAATAGTAATATGTATCCTCAAACCTTGATTACCATGTCGTGTCTAGTCCAGTCCTATACAGTGGTCACTGAAAGTGTTGCACTGGAGGCTATCCGAGAGAGACCAAGATGATTTCATGCCTCGCTAGAATTTGACTAATGGTGCCAGATTGTCATCATAGCTACAAATATCTCGATCGATTACCAAAGGTTCTCTACAGGAAACTTTCGCCAAATATAACGGAGCAGTGAAGGGAGCGCAGGGGGCCAATTTTGAGTATGGGCAAAGGTTAAAGAAATGCTCGATACGTTTCTCGTGGCAGCCCTTTCGGAAAAGGGAGTGAAGAAACTGCCTTTGTTCCGGTGGAAGAAAAAGACATAGTCAATCAGAGTTTTGTCCAGGGTTCGTTCGTAGTGTTGTACGCCTGCATTAGATTGTTCTGAAGCATGTATCTCGTGCTCTAAGCTTTCAGCACCGGCTACCTTGCGCAGACATCTCCTATACTCGTCGATCAGCTCGCTGGCTTTTCTACCGGGACACCAGATATACCGGTCCAACGCTCTCCCGGCCAAGAATCGCAGGATACCTGACGTATTCATGATAAATGCAGACTAAATGGGCAGAAAGTGAGCACCGCACTTGATCCCAATCCGCATTCTGTCAATCGTCTTAGATTGCATCACATATTCAAATTATAAACCCGACGGTGGGAAACACTGCGTGCACCACGCGTAACTCTGTAAAAGCATTCGTGATAACGCCTGTTGGGAGTTGCTGCAGTCTTGAACTGGTGGACCAGGGCTGAGCTGTATCGCGGCTGATGATAGCTCATTGGGCTATGAAAGTCCATAGGTGATGCCTTGACTGAATCTCCCAGCGAGGGATAGTGTCAAATATTGTTGTATGATCGTTCGGAACTGATCAAGATCATAAAATACTTGGCAGGATATATAAAGCATGGCATCCTGTCAGATAGTAAGTTCAACCAAAAGATAGGAAAGATGATGCTATAATATATCGCATCAGTAGCCTCTGGGTAGCACCTGTGGATGGCATCGGGGGAACTCAATTCTGGCACGTCTGTGATATTTCCTACCGAGTTCCGGAATCAACGAGAGACTGTTAGAGCCTGGTCGAGGGCCATATAACGCCGACTGCAGAAAAGACAGGACTCTTTCAGAGAATCTGGGTAGAAGCCTGGACCCCAGCTCCTTGCGTTTCCTAAGCTCAAGGCACGAAAGATGCGGAATCATCTTTCGCAATCTGCCAGCCTGAACAGCACCGGTTCCCATAAATCTGGGGCGATGACAGACGCTCGACCGTACTGGAAGATAAGCGTAGCTTGGTCGGACATAAACCTGCAGGCGGAATACCTGGCTCTCAAATGCATGGAAGACTGATGCCCGCAATTTGTCCTGATTGAAGGCTCAGCGTGCCGTAGCGTCGTCAAGACGCGTCTGTTCGGGCATAGGTAGAGCTTGCTGAGATATACTCTGTGTAATCCTTCAATAATCTTCCGCAAGTCGTGATTGCTAAATGAGCAAAGCAGATGTAGACATACAGTACGTTACAACGAAAGAGTGTAGGCTTTGGAGTACCTTAGCGATGCTGATTGTTTGCAGTGTTTGCAGTCCACACACCGGCGACCGAAGCAATCAGGCTTATCTAAGAGGCGGTCCCGATCAGGCTTAGCGGGGCCGGAAAGTTCCTTCGTGGTTTCCCAACGTCTCCAGCTGTTGTTGAAAGATAACATCCCCGTCTCACTCGTCCTTCTTCCGCCTTTCTCCATTGCTTGATCACCGTCCATCATGTTGTTCCGAACTGCGTGGGCCCGTCAGGCTGCGCCTCTTAGGCGTCAGGCTTTTGCTCCTCTTGCTCGCCGCTCCGTCACCACCGACGCCGCCTCGTCGCATGCTGAAAATATCCCAGAGGTCGGTATCAGCTATCCCGAGCTGAAAATCTTGCGCAACGACATTGAATCTCATACTAATGCGCGTCTCAATAGGATGAGAACAAGCCTTTCACTGTCCGTCTCTCTGATGAGAGCTTCGAGACGTACGAGATCGACCCTCCGCCTTACACCCTGGAGGTGACCAAGAAGGAGCTCAAGCAGATGTACTACGACATGGTCGCTATGCGGTATGAACTATTTTCCCTTTCTTGGATCGTGAAATTAAACGATCCGAACCGAAATGTATACTGACGCTCTCGCTTAGACGCATGGAGATGGCTGCCGACCGTCTGTACAAGGAGAAGAAGATCAGAGGTTTCTGCCACTTGTCAACCGGTCAAGAAGCCGTCGCTGTCGGTATCGAACACGCCCTCACCCGCGAGGACAAGATCATTACTGCTTACCGATGCCACGGTTACGCGATGATGCGTGGTGGTACTATCCGCTCAATTATCGGAGAGTTGCTCGGTCGTCGCGAGGGTATCGCTTACGGAAAGGGTGGTTCTATGCACATGTTTGCCCCCAACTTCTACGGCGGTAACGGTATCGTTGGTGCTCAGGTTCCTGTTGGTGCCGGTCTTGCCTTTGCTCAGCAGTACAACGAGGAGAAGTCTACCAGTGTTGTCCTGTACGGTGATGGTGCTTCCAACCAGGGTCAGGTCTTTGAGGCTTTCAACATGGCCAAGCTCTGGAACCTTCCCGTTCTTTTCGGTTGCGAGAGTAAGTCCCGCTATGGCATTATCATTGTCATTTCCATTGGTTAACAGTCGCAGACAACAAGTATGGTATGGGTACCTCCGCCGCTCGTTCCTCCGCCTTGACCGACTACTACAAGCGTGGTCAGTACATCCCTGGTATCAAGGTTAACGGTATGGACGTTCTCGCCACCAAGGCTGCCGTCAAGTACGGTAAGGATTACGCCATCTCTGGCAACGGTCCTCTGGTCTACGAGTACGTCACCTACCGCTACGGTGGTCACTCCATGTCCGACCCCGGTACCACCTACCGTAGCCGTGAGGAGATCCAGCGCATGCGAAGCACCCAGGATCCTATCCAGGGTCTCAAGCAGAAGATCCTTGACTGGGGTGTCATGAGCGAGGAGGACCTTAAGAGTCTCGACAAGAGCGCCCGTGCTCATGTCGACGAGGAGGTTGCCATTGCCGAGAAGATGCCTTTCCCCGAGAACAACTCTCGCATCCTGTTTGAAGACATCTACGTCCGCGGCAGCGAGCCCCGATGGATGAGGGGTCGCACTGTTGACGAGACTTTCTACTACTAGTTCTTTGCATAGAGGGCTTGTTTCATTATCTTCTCTCTACGCTTGCGGAGGAGGGAAGCGAGTATAAGAGCGCTACACTTGTCCACATGATGTTCACTTTGTAATTTAGCCGGATTTTGTTTGCATTGGCCATATAGCAAATAAAGACTATTGGGAGGCCATCATCTTACACAGGAGACTCGTAAAATCGTGCGGATAAAAAGGATAACAAAATAGGTATCATCATATGCAATCGCAAACCGCAACGCCAGAAACTCAGAACCGAAATGAACCCTTCGTCATATCATGAAGGTTCCTGCCTTAGCATATCAAGAATCATTTCCTGCGTCCTCTGCACAGAGTCAAGTTTTTCTTCCAAAACCGCTCGCTCTTTGTCCCATTCCGCTCTTAATTCTTCCATCATTTCTGATTTCAAGTCTTCCTTGAGTTTCTTCAATACGCTTCGTGAGGGTGTTTGAGCATCCTCACTTGCCCCGCCGTTACTATCCTGAGAAGCGGGTTTGACTTGTGCTGATGAAGGTTCTGAGTTCGAATTTGGGCCGGTCTGTAGGAGAGAAGATGCCGTCGGATTCGACTCGAGATGTTTGTTTAGTTTCCCCAGGGTTTCAAGCATCGCGACCATCACTGCGCTGTCAGGGGTTTGTTGGGGAGGAGGGTTTGTGGTACTTGGTGTTGAGGGTTGGCTGTGACTTGTATTGTGGGTGGGAGTCTGGTTGTGGGTGTGGTTTGTTTGGGGAGTGCGGTGGTTATGAGCCTGTGTGTGAGGGTTAAAGGGCGTTGATACGGGCGGTGTTTGTGAGGACTGTGAGAAGAGCGTGTCGAATCCTGGCGGTAGACGGACAGGCGTTGAAGAGATGGGTGTTGATGACGGCGCTGTCGTGGTCTGGTTTACCATAGGGCTACTACTCGTACTCGACGGTGCCCGCCACGCATCCCCAGAGCCCGGGGCAGAGGAGCTGGGCAGATCCCATCCATCTCCAGCCGTGACAGACGCAGTAGGTGTCGTAGCAGTCCACTTCCTCTTCCTTGGGCGTCTTGAATCCCTCTTCTCAATCCGCCTCGCCTCAGCCTCCTCCCACCGCTGCCACGTCGGAATCCACGCATCAACAACAGCGCGCCACCGCGGATTCGACAAATCCTCTGCCGTCTCGGTCCCTGACGCGCCCTTCTCGCGCTGCTCCTCGAGGAACTTCATGCGCTGCTTCGTGACGAGCTCAACCTTCCGGCGCACAGAGTGCCATGAATATGGATGTTTCTGGCCGCGCGTGAACTCCATTGTCACGGCCATCCACCACTTGCAGAGATTACTGCGTCGTCCGAAGTCGGCGGCGTGGCGGTTGCAAATCTCGAAGAGGAATACTTCCTCCTTTGTAGTCAAGCGTTTGCCGTGTTTCCGACTTGTCAGGTTCAGACCGGAGGGCAGGGTGCCTGTGATTTCGCCGTTAGAGCCCATACTAACACCGGCGTCCTTTCCCGTGACGTCGGTGCCGTTCTCTGCTAATACCTCTTCGTCGATATCACCATCACGACCGTTCTGCCCTCCCTCGCCTGTAAACTCCGGCTCCCCTAATGCATCTGCCCCGCTTACATCCCGCGTCCCCGGTGTACCCCCGGGACTCTCAGACCGATCGCTCTCTTCGCTCTCCACGGATACCACCTGTCCTGCCTGGTTTCCTCCGCCGCCGCCCGTCCCCACAACCGCACCCCCCGACTGTGCCGCCCTTGAATCAACAATCATCGATACTGGCGCCTGCGCCTGCTGCTGATGCTGCTGGTGCTGGTGCTGGTGCGGCTGCTGTTGCTGCGAAACCGAATGCTGCATCCTCAGATTGGACGAGATTGTCGGCAGCGACGCATTGTGCCCCGGGTTATGAGTGGTATGGCCATGCACACGCCCGTGCCCATTCAGCATAGACGGGAGCCAGTTCATGCGAAACGACGAAGCGGACGGCGAAGCGCTAGGAGAGGAGTCCAGCTCGACAAGGCGCGTTCCAGGCGAGACCGTGCCAGGGACCGAGACCGTGCCTGACACCGAGGTCACGGTTGGGGCGTGGTGGGCGTGATGGGCATGTTGTGTATGGCTGTGATGAGGGTGTGTTTGGGCGTGGTGACCGTGGTGATGGGGGTGCGGTGCTTGCGTGTGGTGCGTGCTCCAGGGATTGTACATCGCCCTCTATCTCGCCCCCGAGGGGTCGGTCCTATTGAGACTCTGGTGGTCTCCAGTCCAGCGTTGACTGGGAAATTCAGGTTCAGGCTAAAGGATGGCGGAAGATGCGATGGTAATATAAATATATATGCCCCAGGTAGCTATGAATGAATCTAAACGGTCGTAGTAATCACAAGCGGAATTCTAATGGGGTCCTGTCGTGATGCAGCTGCGGGTGATGTTGATTTCGAGATCATCGGGCGGGCGTTAAAATTTCCCCTGAGGGTTTTGCAATTACAATTTCGACTCCACTGGCGCAGCACTTTTCGCCTATGATCTGTAATATTACCGTACTGAAATTCAATTCCACGGTGGATTTTCATTGCTCTGCCGCGATTTACACCTTGTTCACCATTCATTGCAAGGACTCTAATTCATGAAGCAGAGTCCAGGGTTCAGGCTGTAGTCGAGAATTATTGTATTCAAGAAAGGCTTCTCTATTGCGTTAATTTACATAAGCCCGTGAAGTGAACAACGGCCACTTGCCGGACCAACTGCCAAATACAAGGTGCGCCCGATCCCAGTAATACATGAACGAAGGTAGCGGAGAAACAATGAGCAACTGGAGAAGACGACTACTCTACCGCCGTCTCAAGTACCAGGAGAATGCAGCGGTCGACACCGCCTCACCGAACGGCGTGGGCACTTCTGAGTGTCCAGGTCGAGCAACCGGGTGTCGCAGGTATACTGCTGCGCAGATGTTCTGGTTGACCTCCAGATATCGGGGGATGAAAGCGAAGGCGCTCATGTAATCGCGTGGCCGCCAAGGGGTGGCGTAGGGCTTTGAGTGGTCAATGGGGTTGTCGCGCATCTGGATGAGGGCGCGCTTGAGCACGTCGACTTCCTCCTCAGTCAGCTCTGATGTATCAACTTCGCCTTCTGGGTTCTGCGTGGCCTGGCGGAAGGCTTCGGTGAGGGCTTCTGTGGGTTTGGTGTCCACAGGGGTCGACGCGTTGGCGGTGGCTTCTGTTTCTGCTGGTTCTGACTTGGTTGCGGCGTCTGCCTTTTCCTTCTTGGATTCCTTATCGTCCTTGGGCTGGATCTTGGTGGCTTTAAGGAGCTTCAGAAGCTCCGCGAATTGGGTCTCGAGGTTATCGGTCAGCGTAGATGTGGGAGCGCCGCTCTTGGACATGACGCGACGGACGGCCTTTTGGAAGCCACGCAGTTCCTGCTTGCGTTTGGCGGGTAGCACGTCCTTGTTGCTTCCCATGATGTTCTTGGCCTGGGAAAGGAGGCGCTTCAGCGTCTCGCGCGTGTCAAGCTTCTCTTCCTTGGCCTCCTTGGCTTCTGCTTCCTCGCTCTCTTTGGCCTCATCGCCCTCGCCCTCCTCTTTCTTCTCGGTTTCAGCAGCTTTCTTGCGCTCAACACGAGCCTCGCGGCGTTCGAACTTGTCTTTCGGCGCACCGGTGGCATACATCACACGCTCGGGGTCGACCTGGAACATATCGCCGGGGTTGAGAAGGTAACCGGGGTATCTCATCTAGTCTTGTCAGATCATCCTTCTCGAAACCTGGAATGGGATCAATACCTTCTTCCCATTGACAGTTACAGCGCCATGCAAGACAAATTGCCTCGCCTGTCTTGCACTGCTCGCAAACAGCGCTCGGAAAATAGCAACATCCAGCCTACGCTCCAATGGGGCAAACGTCATATTCGTGTATGGCGTCTTTGTCCTGACGTCTGCAACACGAGTCCGCATGTCTGTTTCCAGCCCTGAACCACGTCCAGCAGCCATGCTGGACCCGTCATCCTGCGCCATCTTCCAGGGACTCATGGGCACGACGCTGCGGAGGCGCCGCGAGAACATGCGCGTCCATTGGCTCTCGCGAACTTGTTCACCGTGATAGGCGCGAGCCATAGCCTTGGCTGTCCATTTCTGCTGGAAAAAGGTTCTGCTTGCTGTGGGCGGGTTGCGGAGGCGGTTGAGGTTATACAAGTTGTATTTGCTCCATGACTGCCGGATTTTCTGAGAGAGAGTCGGTCAGTTGTCGTCGTTACCTTGGAATACAATAAGAGGCAAATCGTACCGGCTTGCTTAGCGGCGTGGTAGCCCTGTTCCTCATCCTGGCGGTGTACTTGTCTTGATGTTCTTCTCCGACTGCTCAGTCCTCAATTTCCGATGGCCAAAACTTCGCTTAGCACGTGACCAGACGTCCGGTATTTATGCCTCAAAGATCAGGCCTCAGTACCTTGCTTCTGGCAGTGCTCTGATTGGCTTCAAGAGTCTCGCTTATCACTAGCGTTAAAATGGCCTTTGTTCGTGCCTATAAATACCCGCTACCCTCCGACACCCTTTGGAATTTTTTTTCTTTTCTTCTTCATACTTACCTTGTTTGGGTGGCTGCGATCAAGAAGGCGGTCCACCACAGATTGGTCCCTGCATTGCACAGCGCGGCGGAACGGTCTGTTCAACGGCCTTCGGGTCATTGACAGGCGTATTCTTTGGCACTTTCCACATTGTGGTTTTCTCTTTTCATCATTTCTTCGCATTGTGCGGGGTTATGGAGAAGGGTGACTTCCACGCATCTACATCAAGTAAATGTTTTCCAGTCGAGTTAAGATCTAGTTATGTTCTACTTTTGCCTTCATTATTTACCCATATTAAGGGTTACTGTGATTAGTTTACTATTTTGAATGAACTTTTCCGGCATAGTAGATAAAGATTGCTCCGTAGCTAGTTAAGTCATGTCACCATACTAGTACCAAAGGGGTATATACTCATGAACCTATAACGCCGAATCCTCTTCCATGACTTCCATCATCTCCGTGTCTTCTGCATTCTTCGCCTCTGTATCCTCCCCCTTCGCATGCGGGAATGCCTCAAGTAAAGCTTCTGCTTCCTGCGGATTGACCGCATCGTCCAGAATCGAGTGCGCCATTTCCACTGTCTCGTCTTCGATGCCTGCCTCGAGAACAATTCCTTCGCTAAATGCAAGCCGCGTCAACACCACGAGAAATTTCTGCTTTCCGCCAGGGACTCGATGCAGCTTTAACTGCAGGTCAGCTTCCTTTGGATGCCGTTGTATAATGCTGTAGATTAATCGCATGAGGCCGTTGACCATCGCCGAGTGCATATCTCTTTCCGGTGGATATGAGTAGAGCGCGTCCAACTCGTCGTGCATCGCTCTAACCAGCTTTGCCAAAGCCGTATGATGCGAGGCGATGACGAGGCTGCCGTGCGTGTTATCCGGTTCAATAGGATTGAATGTTACCGTCATCAAGAAGGCCAACGCTTCCAACCGCACGTCGCAAATCTCCGCTCGCGTGTACGGCCGCTGGCCCTCGTCTGGTTGTAGTGTTTCCCACATGAGACTAGCGACGCGGTCGACAACCCAGTTCTCGTTCGACTTCTGGTCTTGTTCGGACTCTTGAATGGATGCGAACGAGTTGGGACGGACACTGGTCATGAGTAGGCTTAGGGTCAGCTTGATATCGCTGGCAGGCTGTGAACAGCTCAACATCATCAGCACAAAAGAGTAGCGGATACGGCGCCAGAGATCCTCCACAAGTTGGTCATCGCTCAGGCTGCGGCAGGCTATCTGATATAACACCCTGACGACCTCGGTGGAGTCCACCAACGGTTCAAGCTGGGAAGCCGGTGTTTGCGTCACTTTGCCGAAGCTCTGGCTTGCATAGGGTGAGTGTTTGAAACGCGGGACTCCGTTGATGTCGCTCGAATCCAGCAGCACGGGTATCAAATGATCAATCTGCCGTAAGACGGACGCCGTGTCAATAGCGAGTATGAGCCTTGTAGCTTCCAGGAAGATTGGTATCGGCTGGTAGAACTTCTCCTTAAGTGCTCGGGACCATAACGAAATTATCGCCCGCATGTGTTCCATCGCGTAGCTGCCGAGGTCAAGCTGCGTTGTCTCCTCCAAGAGGATGCTATACAATGTCCGCCCAGGATCCGAAGGAAAAGCCAACTCCGCCATAATCTCAACGTCGGTTTTGTGGGGGACTGTCCGATGATTTAGTATCTGTTTTATGATGTATGTATCTCGGTGCCCGGTCTCCTGCGAAGGCTCCTTCATTGGTAAGTCGTTTGCAGGCTCTGACATTGCCTCATCCACCGCGCCCCCCACCATCCCTAGACTTGGCTCTCTGTGCGGACTCAGATGCAAAGGTGTCGGGCTATCCTGGCTTGTCCGTCTTCTCTTTTTGCCGATTACGGTAGGCGTCGCTTGCTTTGATCTTCCCGATTTGCTAGGCGAGACAGCCAGTATTTCTTCATCGTCAAACCCGTCGCGAAACGGTAGAGTCTTGGTCTTCTTTGGCGTCATGGGTGCTGATTTCTCTTCTGTTCGCATTTTGGCTCTTATCTGGTGTGCTCGCGAAACTTCTTCTGCAAGATCCTGTTTGAGAAACGCATTTTCCGTAGCCAGCGTTTTGCCTTGTTCTCGGATTGCCTCTAGCTCCTCTCTATGTTTTGCCGTCTCCTCATCCATGGCCTTGCGCAGACTAGTTAGTTGTCGCTCATAATCGCTGACTATTTTGGCGTGGTTCGAACGGATGATGGCGATTTCTCCAGTTTTTGTTTCGGCCAAGGATTTGACGTTTGTGAACTCGTTCTCAAGGCGAGCATAGCGTTCGGTTTCTTGTTGAAGCTGTAGAAGTCAGCACTGAGCATATAATGCTGGGAACAATCAGACCTTCGCTATAAGACGTTCGTGCTCCCTTTGCAAAGCAGAGTAGAAGGACGGACCTCCATCGGTCTCCATAGGCTTCTCTTCCAATACAATTGGGTCATGGGCATAATGTGACGGTCGGTCCGAGATGGCAATAGTCTCGTTCAGACCAACTGCAACCCCATTATCAAATACCTCCGCGTCCAACTCTCCCACGTCCAGAGATCCATAATCGTTAGTCAAACCAGTGTGCAGCTGCGCAGGCGGTCGGAGTGTGGCATTGGCGACATCAATCGGGTTATTTTGGGGATAACGAATGGTGACCTCTCTCTCAGCCCAATTCTGTCGCGGTTCCGGCGCTCGCTGCGTAGATTGTTCGGCCTGTGTAGCTCGAAAGGCATCTTGCTCGAGCTGCTCTAGAGCATCCGGGGGTAGATCGTCGAAGCCGTCGTCGGAAAAAACATCATCATCGAAGTTTTCCATACCCAAGAAGTGAGGCCGCCATGAATAGTGCCGCTTTAATGGCGTGGAGATTGGTGGAGCAGCAAAAGTTGGTAGACTGGACAGCGGGCAGGCTGAAAAAGCGAGGAAAACACCTGACGTAGGTAGCTGGCAGTCACCCGCGATCGAGCTTCAACCATTTCCATCCTCACCTTCCCCTCGACATCATCGACCTTTCCCCATCAACGCTGGTTGATGACAGTTTTGCCCTTGTTTTGCAAATAATTGCCCTTTCTATGGGCATCGTCCTCGCCGTTGCTTTTTTTGCCGCCAATTTCTCGTCTCTCACATGAAATTTTCCTAGGCGACGATCACTTGTCCCCAGCTGTTCACACGCACTCCTTGTTTCCACCCTTTCTCCTCCCTCACACGTTCGAGTTTATCCCCTCTAGACCTGCTCAGTATCTTCCGCCCGTCCGCCGTCCTTTGACACTCCAGATTCCGTTCAGCTGGTCCTGCCCCGCGCGTCAGATTTGAAACGCCCCTCAAGCTCCCCTATTCCACAATGTCCAAATCACGCCGGAGCGTTCGGTTCCAACATCGGTCCGATGGTCGACGGCCGAGTATATCAGATGCCAGTGACGCTGCTTCGGATCCGGGCAGTCCGGCGAAGAATGGAGTTGTTGCTCAGCCCGCGACAATCCCCGAGGAGGTACGAATCTGCCGCTTTGCCGGGGACGACGCTGACGCTGTTTTAGAAAACCGAAGCACCCCCGCTTGACGACTATCAGAAGAAGAAACAAACGTTTATCACCCGCACAATATGGACTTTTGTTATGATTGCTGGCTTCTTCATTGCCATGTTCTCGGGCCATATATACATCATTGGTCTCGTAACCGCTGTTCAGATCATCTCGTTCAAGGAAGTCATTGCTATAGCGAACGTGCCAAGTAAGGAGAAGAACATCCGTTTTACCAAGTCGTTAAACTGGTACTTCTTGGGAACCAGCATGTACTTTTTGTACGGTGAAAGCGTCATCTATTACTTCAAGCACATTCTTCTGGTCGACAGGGTGTTGCTGCCCTTGGCGTCTCATCACCGCTTCATCAGTTTCGTTCTCTGGATTATGGGTATGCTCTACCTGTGTGAAAGAATTGCGCATGCTAATCTCGATAGGCTTTGTTTTCTTCGTTGCATCTCTGCAAAAAGGCCACTACCGGTTCCAGTTCACTCAGTTCGCTTGGACTCATATGGCATTGTACTTGATCGTCGTCCAGGCTCATTTCGTCATGAACAACATTCTGGAGGGCATGATCTGGTTTTTCCTCCCGGCTTCTCTTGTGATCACGAACGACATCTTCGCCTACGTCTGCGGTATCACTTTCGGCCGGACGCAGTTGATTCAACTCTCTCCTAAGAAGACTGTCGAGGGATTCCTGGGTGCTTGGGTTTGCACCATCATTTTCGGCTACTTCATGACCAACATCCTGATGCGCTACAAATACTTTATCTGCCCTGTTAACGACCTCGGATCGAACGTTCTGACTGGATTGGAGTGTGACCCTAACCCTGTCTTTGTCCCTCAAGCATTCGAGATTCCGGAATGGACCGGATTCGGCAGGACATTCTACGTTGCTCCGATGCAATTCCACATCCTTCTGTTTGCCACATTTGCCTCGCTGGTTGCTCCGTTTGGAGGCTTCTTTGCCTCCGGTCTCAAGCGGTCGTTCAAGATTAAGGACTTTGGCGAGTCAATCCCGGGCCACGGCGGCATTACGGACCGCATGGACTGCCAGTTCATTATGGGCTTCTTCGCGTACATGTACTACCACAGCTTCATTGCCGTTTTCAAGGCGAGCGTGGGCGATATCATTGAAGCCGCCATCAACGGCTTGACGGTTGATGAACAGCTGGAGGTGGTCCGCGGCCTGAGCAAATATCTATATAACCAGGGGGCAGTTCCCGAGTCGGTACGTCGACGGCCCTCATACTATGGTACGCTAGCTAACTTTTCCAGGTTTTGGAGCTTCTTAGCACGGAACTACAGCGTCACTAAACCCTTTAAACGATGTCTATTGCCTTGGTGACGCTTATAACCTTGATACGAATACATTCTCGTGCGAGACACCTATTGCTTATGACTAATATCTTATAATTGACGTCTTCACCTCTCGGTCGTCTGACGGTACGGCCGGGCCTTTTGGATGAATTCTTGTACATGTGAGGACAATGTCTTTGTATTTCGATACCGTGTCTTCTTTACTATCTCATTGGGCCGGTTGGTGTAATGGTTAGGCACGGCGGACGTTGATAGTCCGGGAATACTTCTGGTCTCGGAAGTGCAAAATGGTACTTAGCAGACAGCCAATACACCATCTGTATTAGACTATGGTTTCTCTATAGAGGAAGTCAATTGAAGTAGACCATCTCTGTCCCGCACTTCCCTCCACATCTTGTCACATTTCCTTCTACCCCTTCGACAGCCCCTCGCGAAGTCACAGGCACAAACAACGGCAGACATCGGCACACACCCACTGTTCTTTAGAGCGCGAGTCAGAACTGACCTGAGGCACCGGTAGACACCTCTGGTACTGCTCTAGGAACCACAACCTCCGCTTTTGCGGGAGATTTGCCTATAAACTCTCTCGCTCTATCTCCTACTGCTGCGCGTTCTTCTCCGACCTCAACCTCAAGATTTCCCCTCACATCCCATGAAAGACCGGTTTAAAGTTGAAGCGTTAAATTCGACCGTGCAACAGCTGTGGCAGTGTCGGAATTGTACTCCAACTCACTTTCTCTATACCCTCCTACCTTTGGTGTCGTTGGACACGCGGTATCAGCGTTGGTATTGGTTGTTCTTGCGCGCCCATTACCTGGTGCTGGGCTGCGGACCGTCTGCGTCAAACGTCAAGGGATTTTTCCCCCGTTCGTCTGGGCACAATTGGAGGTACATTAAGAGCTGTTCTTATAGCGTGGTGATGCTGTTCTACTCGTTATGGTAAAGAGGGTTGACGCTCGATGTGATAAGGGACGTAGAGCAGAATGTTTTCTGGAAGCCTTTGGTAGTGCTCTGATACGAAGTAAGTGATGGATTAGATCTAGGCTCTGATATTATAGACCATCCAGATATTAAGCTCGATTCATTGACATGGTGAGGGCTGGTTTAGACGACACTTTGCTTCGGGCAATTTTTTATTAGATAGGGAAGCGTATGGGGTTTGGTGGGACATATAAATATTTCTGGAGTCAGTTCGAACCTCACGTCACTTATCTTGAAATCACATATAAGGATCTCATTTGAAGTGTCACTCTTTGATCTAGCAATAGTATTGTGTTTCTTTTTCTCTTTTTTCCCTACCCAATTTCCCGACCATCGGTTCTATTCTCATGACTGGTCCTTATACAACATTATAACTACTGAACCCAAGGCGACATCAGGGCCTCTCGTATCAGTTTTTCGTTCTGAATCGACGCATCAAACACGAATTTCCCATTTAGACTTCGCCTTCTGCAGCAAGTGGATGTTTCACTGAGATTTTACTGGGTTCCAGCCCCCAAGTGAATGACTATTCTGCAATCTCCACAAGATGAGATAGAGTATATCAGACTTCGAGACATTTTGACGAAGGCTTAAGAGGAAGAAGAGGAGGTGGAGAAGGAAAAGACTATCAGAGACACTCCACTTGCATCTGATTTTCAGACGTTCAAGGGTTGCTCTTGGGGTGGCGGTGCTCGATTGGAGTATTGGAGTGGAATATATAGGGCTGGTAGGATGCCATGAATGGTCTGACGAGCCATCTGGAGTCAACCAGGTAGCCCATTGTATCTAAACTCAATATCAGGTTTTATAAGACGATAGACCGAGTATGGCTGTTCTGATAAGTTTTATAAATTATCCCCATGCTCAGATTCAGTATCAGGCCAAATATTATCAAGAACTCCTCATCTCTGTATCAGTAACCCCTCTTCTTCCTCTTCTATTTCCTAACCTCTGACATAGTTATAACGTGGTTAATCATGATAATACCATTTCTCATTACCAGAGGCGTCCTCTCCAAGCAGATCTCCCTCTGCTCCAGCTCTAATCTCCCCTCATACTTCCTACGAGCTTCCAACAAGACCCTTACACAAAACGGATAGCAAAAACCGAGAGCCTCCTCTGGTCCTTGCTAGATGGGCTATTAACTCTTGCTTTGATAGTCGGAGCCTTTGAACTGTCTCTTTAGGAAGTCTTTCTCTACGTCCAGGACGGCCTTGTCTCCGTATTTCCGTCGTGACTTGGTCACGCTTGTCGAATCTTTGCATTTGGTGCGAGTATCACCCTACAGGAGAGCACGCAGAGAATAATAAATGAGTCTAGTTGGGCTCTTCTCAGGCGTTTGTGCCGTCTTCGTTTAGTTCTTGCCTTGCCATTCCTTCTCTCGCTACGGCTGCAGCACTGCCGGAGTAGCGGAGAAGAAGGAGGAGGAGGAGGAGGAGGAGGAGGAGGAGGAGGAGGAGGAAAAGGAAGATAGGAGAAGGCCGTTGGAGTCCTCGCTCTCTTGTTCCTGTGAGTGCTCGCTGTGCTGGGTGGAGGACAACAGATCCTGGCTCCAGCTGTACTCGAACCCAACTCGTTATAGATTTGGCGTTTGTTCCTGAGTGAGGTACTGCTAGTATGCTAACTGGAGCTGAATTTTCATTCGCAGCAATTGTTATCCCGACCTCAATATCGTGGCAATTCCGTTATGTAGATAGTATACAGTGTTTTAAATAGTTATGCTTAGACACATAGTTGGGTGGCTATATTTGACCCGTCGGTAAGGACCATTTATCAGACACGCCTGCATCAGTTCGCGCTGATTGGGCCGTATAGTAGACCCAAAGGATCAGTCTCACTGGGCATACGTGCGGATGCGCATAGTCATCGCTGCTGACCGTATTCGTAAATCTATATGTTGTAGATAGGAGCTGCTATGGACTGAGACCGTATGGCAAACCCTAATTTGGAAGAAGAAAGGTCGCCTCCTTAAAATGTCTTCTCTGACCTTGCCTGGCCATTCGGCGCCATCCCGGGCCATTAGAGGTATAGTCTAAACCCAGTCATCCGTTGGCTAGTTGATAGCGTTGCTAAGAATTCCTGGTATCTAGTACAGAATCTGCAAATGTGCCAGCAGAGATCGCAGATGTATGCGGTTGTAACTACGCTGAGGCGTTGAGCGGTATATTCAACCATAATACGTAGATATTCTCCTTCCTCCGTGGAAAGGCAGACTATTGTGTCGTTTTGTATACTGTTGATGGGTGGTTAATGGAGATGGCCAAGGTCGCATGCTTGTTGGTTCTTTCAGGGCTTGCAAGGCAATATCAGACTCCGTACAGTGCGGTTCATCTGGACTAAACGGATACGGTGAGAATAGGACTTTTGGGCAGTGATAGATTAAAGATATATGCTTTTCTGGGTGTTAGTTTATACGAGGTAGCCTACCAAGTCTATCGTGACATAACATGGATCTGGCGAGGGGAAGATACGCCGTACATGGTGCTATAGAGTGCACGCCAATAGACGGTACTTACTGCGAATTCACCTTGAATACTGTGGGGAGTTGATTCAGAGCGCAGCACGAAAGCTACCATAACCCAATGACAGGATGACGATGATCAGCACGAACAGACCAAGGATTAGCCCCAATCCTGATTGCGGATTTCAGAGTCTTTACTCCGAATAAACAGGCTACTGGGGCCTGGTCTTGAATCGCCCAACGTTTGCCACGATGCTAACCTCGAGTCATTGACTGTGGGTTGTCTGCGACAGCACTCACCCTGAAACCAGGCTCGATTACCCACCGATGACTCGACAGCACTGTGGCGATCCAAGGACGATTAGATTCAGTTTCTTTCCGCTTAGTAAACTGACTGATCTATGATTTTTGGGGGATCAAGCGGCAAATGAACTCCTCGAGGCTAACTCTCTCGCTTCGAACAATTTCGATCCTGGGTTTGATCTATAATTCCGATTCGGAATTGTGATCAAATGAAATAGGCGCATGGGCTCATCCCTAGACGTCCAGTTTGACTAGTCGAGTGCTATAGATCTCTGCTGGTTATTTAGTAAACAATATACGTAGTGAATAACCAGGATACGTAGACTTGTACTTGGAGGGGATTCGACCAGGCCTCGCCTCAGCAATATAAACCTCATCATCGATTCAAGATTGGTTCCGCGGGGATTAGCGAACGAGGGGGGTCCAACGGTCGATGTACCGCATGCTAGGCTGTTCGCAATCGGAATCAGATAGATGAAGCGTTCTTGTCGACCTGTTCTTGGTGGCATCACGGGTAAAACATATTGTGATGGGTCAACTCGATTGAGTTGGCTACATCAATGGCGGCCTGGTCATATCAATGCTTTGACCTGTCAATTCCTTCAGCTTGCTCTATTCGGGCGAAAGGAGCTACAGAGCTGCTGTGTTTGTCCCACGCTTTCATCTGAAGTTTTGAACCCTCCTGTTCAGCGCCAAGCTCAAACTGTTTCACCTCGACTTGAAAAATGATCAGGATCATGATTGCGGAAACGGTTCGCTTCTGATTGGAACGTGTGCCGTACGTCCTTCGGCCTGCATATATAAAGATCCACCTGGCTTATTAGCCGCACTGATCATTATGTCCCTGCAAAGTCGCTAATAAGACAATTGGATTTTCACCACATGGCACCAGAGGGTGTAAAGTGCCATAGCGAACGAGTCATTTTCCGACAAGTTTAGCCCCTTGCCAACTTTAGGGGGTGTTTCTTTAGGATAGCGCTATTTGTATCTGGCCAGAGTAGGATAGGTCAATGACCCCCTTGATTCTTGATCAGTCAAGCTGAGTCCACAAACTATGACAGCTGTGGATCTTGCCGGGCCGCAGACCAGCGGCAGCGGCAGCCATCCAAGAATACTCTGCAGTATCCGCTTCGGAGACTGAGTCTTGAAGCGAGGGTAAAGTCCCAAAATCGTGAAGGCTGGATCTGTCGAGTCACTCCAGCGGACTCAGAAATTCCGTCCAGGTCTATTAGTCCTGCCAATCCCTGCTCGAAGATGGTTTCACGGCCGTTTCACATGGCGACCACGATGCGAACTTCGTGGTTGTTGACGGCTCGACAAGTAAACACGGTGAAAAATGGTGGCACTGACATGGACCTGTCCTGTCACCATAACCTTATCAGTTGCATAACTGTTCATTGTTCGCTTATGGGCGATGTATGGTAAGGGGCCAGCCCTCAGGGGCCGCCCCAGCGGAGGCTTCGAATGAGGGGCTAGCGTAACGGCTCAACGGCGGCCAATTTTGCAGCTGGGTGCAGCAAATTTAGATCTGAACTGTCGCGACAATAATATGAGATAATATTATTGACGACAATCCGGTCAAGCAGATCTGTTTCGGAGTTGACGTTTCAACTGCCACGCTGACATCTTCGCTCGCACCACAGCAATGAGTTCAAGCCTTGGGGCATCGGGGCGGCTCGGTGCAGACAGCAGCAATAAGCCGGGATGACGATCAGCAAACATTATTCATGTGCAGATCACCTGTCGCTTAACAAAGCCGCTGATTTCAACCAAATGAGCTTTGAATATTTGAAAACTGTCGTTGTCTAGACGGGTCAATCGTTAGTGTCCGGCCCCTTAACGCTTGAGATAGCCATGTAGAACTAGCTAGTTATCCCTGGCCGCTCGGGTCAACTGTTCACTGCAGAATGTGAGGGATCAAGTAATCAATCTGAGGAACGAGGATTCAAGTTTTCGATCAGCCGGGACAGATCGATGACACGCGAAACTGATGTTTGCCATGGACCTGGGTCGTTTCACGGTTTTAGTTGAGCTACGCTTCTTGCCCAGTAAGCTGGACAGTGGACACGACTCCAAGAATTCCAAGCTAGCGGTAGAGCACCAACATCCAAGAGTCCAGCTCCACGGGACTCTAGCAACCTGATTACTGGACTTGACCCCTTGTTTGAATAGATAAACCGGGCCGGCGGAGTTTCTAGGTTCAGCGATGATCTGATTTCTCCGCAGCTAGGCTCCAACAAACCTAAAGCTCCAGCATCGCTGGATCACGGACGAGTGCTATCGTGATCATCGCCAACGCATTGTTCAAGACAAAGTAGCGCAGGATTAGTCTGGAATCTCCGTGGCGTCCGGTCGATCCTGATTTTTGAGTTTTTGGTACCACTCGCCCATTCGTTCTCGTATTCCGATCCCAGGAGACAATCGCCAGTGACCGGTTAACCTGTCCTTCGCGTAGCTTCATGCAATGCAGTGCCCGCCGCGGTGGAAGAACGGAGGAGGCCGCGCAAGTGTTGCCCTGTGATACCCCGAAGTAACGCCCTGCAAAACGCAGTCCAATCACCGCGGTGGGCGTCGGCGGGAGTCCCGGCTACCGCTGCACCTAGCGTTAGGTTCATGCAAAGTGCGATATGCGGCTAGCCCTTTGGTGCCCCGGGCCACTCATCTTATGTCGCAAGCTGAGAGGATCTGAGAGTCAGTGAGAGTCACCAAAGAGAGTCACCAAAGTCGTCGAACTCCGCGTTAGGTTAGAAGTAGAGATGCAAGGAGACACATTCCACCTGCCATTCGCATGCCCCATTCCGATCGACTGCGGGTAGGACCGACGTCACCCCTGGTACCGCGCGACCTGATCGTGACAATCCTTCAGGAAAGCCAAACGATGGCCTTGGGGCTCGGGACATTGATGTACTCCGGAGTGCTGAAGCGAGATGGAATGGTCCGTCTATTGCCGACGGTTCCACGGTCGACGATGGGTGCCATCTTAGTCATGCTCCTTCTGGATTCGAATCTCCAACTGGCGCTAATTTTTTAGGCCACCGCCAGAGCCAAACAACCTGACTCAGCAGACTCCAGCGATTCCAGCGACTCCAGGGAGCCATGCTGGGAGCCATGCTGGGCCGGCCGCCACTGGCCAATATTTTGGGCTCTTCCGGAATTCTCGCCCGGTGGGGTTGAAACTGCTGAGGATTTAATCCCAGTCGAGCTTAGACGAACCTTAACAAGCATCCCGCTAATCGACGAAATTATATCACATTCTTCACAATTACAGCCGTGCTAAGTCTGCTACATCGGTCCATCGGTCCATCGTACCATCGCTCCATCGCTCCTTCGCTACTGGATACTCGGCCCTTTGTTTTCCGCACGGGATGCGCAACGTCGGGATCGACCGAACAATGAATTCGGCAGTCTAGGAAACTAGAGGGAGGATCATTATAACCGCGGATGGTCGAGCGTTGGACGTTAATCTGGGTTGCGGGGTCGTACACGAGAACGGAAAATGGGGATCGAGTGTCATCTCGAGTGTCCCAAGACGAGGGCCGTAGGACGGCAGCACCGTCGAACGGCGTCTCTCTGTGTCTAGGCACAAGTCCTGGACTTTTGACTGTATTCTGTGCTAGTTCCAATGACATGCAGAGGGGCCAACCCAATCAACCGCAGAGAATTCTCCGACGGACGGGTCGATTATCGAAATGATGGATTTTGCGTCTAGTCCGCAATCGTGATGAATTGCGACCGAAATAGCAGCAGAAAATGGCAGGAAGAACAGTCGTACGTATGTTCATCGAGATAGCCCGTAGAATCCGGGTCAGGGGCGTCCCTGGATCGGCCCACAGTTGTGGCCATCAGACTCCAGAGTCAGTCCGTCCAGTCGGTCCATCCAGTTCAAGGTTCCGCTCCTCAGCTGCCATCTCGCTCCTTCTCTTTCAACTTTTCCAACTCTGAACTCTCCTTTCCCTGTCCTGGACTCCTTTCAGGCTTTCTCTATCTGCGCTAGTGCATCTAGCTCTGTCTCTCGTTGCCCATCTCCTCCACCTTTCCTCTGGCACAGTTGCACCCCTGGCCTCTCCCGTTCCTTCAGTTTCAACGCCATCGTCTTATTCTCGTCGTATTATCCTATTCGTGTCTCCACCTTGGACTCCTGCTCCTGTCCCTCCTGGCCCTCCTGGCCCTCCTGGCCCTCGCCCTTGACCCTGTTGCGACTCCCCTAAATCCCGCCCGGTTTCCAAATCAACCCCCTCCCCTCCCCTCTTTTACCTCTTTCCCTCTTTTGCTCGTCAGGCCTCTGACTGAGTTTGCCCATGTGGAAACACCGTCCCCCATCGCGATCTGATTCAAAGTCTGGCACCGTCGATTCAGGCGAGCGTGGATTCTTTGGCTGGTCGAAGAAGAAGACTCCGCTTTGTAAGTGTCGCGCGTTGCACGTTGCACGTTGCCACTGGTGACTGGCGATATATCTGTCGTCATATTTTTTCCCTTCTATAATTGTGCTTGGTGATTATTACATACTCCTGATCTGCCTCTTTTGCCTGTTTGGCCTGCTTTGCTTGTGATTCTGCCCGTCGAGCTTCCTGACTCTTCACACCTCGTTCCCTGGCCGTCGCCCATCCGCTCCCCATCCGCCACGGAGACGAGGATTGTCCAACCACTACCGTCACGACTGCATGCACGACACCTCCCTCAACCTTTCCGGTGCTTTCCCTTGGCGTCGGCTTGTTTTCTTTTTTTCGCTGGCCTGCTTTGCCCTCCATCCTTGCTAACCGCATCACTGCCTAGCTTTTGCGCGTCCGGAATCCCCCGCTCGTTCGCCTTTACGGCCCTTTCGCTCGCTTTCCCGCGCGGATCGTGCGGACACCAGTTTTTCTAGCCACACTGCGGCTTCGCGGGCTCGCACCCCTTCGACGTTAACCGCGGATTCCTATTATTCCGAATCACCCAGATCGGCCGCTCAATTCAGCGCCTATACCAACCACAGTGTCTCCAGGACCTCATCGCACGAGACCTTCAACACCTTGCCTGGGAGGCCAATGGCAGGATTGATGGACGTCGACCGCAGTCGCTCGCGGAGAGAGCGCACTTTCGTCGGCAGCGAATGTGCGGTCTGTGAAGAGCCGTTAGAACATACTCTGCGCGGGGAGCGTGTGCTCCAATTCTCGTGCGCTCATGTCGCCCACGAAGCGTGCTTTTACGAATACCTGCGCGAGATCGAGGGTCAGTATTGCCCCACATGTGATGCGCCATTGGGGCTTGACTCGACGCGAGGGGGAAACGTGCTAGACATTGGTAAGCAACTGTCCGATCCACGTGGCGATGGGGCTGACGGAGATATAGAGAAACTGAGCAATATAGTGCGCTCCGTCAACAGTGATGCCATGACGCAGCGAAGCGGGTTGACGACTCCTACACCCTGGGACTCAGTCACTAGCCGACAGAACCCGCCAAGCGAGGTGGGAGGTCGACCGTATCCTACGAGTGACGCGGGAAGTCGGCCATACCCCGCTAGTGATGCAGGAAGTCGGCCGTATAACCGCGATAGTCGGGACACGTACGGCAACCGACGGGATAGCAAGGACACCGGTATTCAGCGTGAGCGCATTGAGCGTCTGACATCGGTGTCTCGACATCAACATTCCCGGAACGGTAGCGCGGCTGGCTCGTCTGGCGAGTATCACGAAGGCCGCCGTCACGACTATGATCTTCAGGCTATGGAATCCGATCTTAGCCCTCGCACTGCCCCCACGACGAAGAATCCAATCCCGGCCCCCATTGTCACTATCCGTAGTGAATTCCCTACAATTAGTCGGTCTCGTCAACAGCAGTCGCTCACTTGCTTGATCACGGTTGAAGTTCCAGAGGGCAATTGGCGCCCAGACACTGACGATCTCCGGACTGGCCCGACGCATTCGCTGCCCAAGGACGAGCCCTATCCGTCCCGGTTCCCGTCCATTCCAGAGAAGTCCGCTCCCTATGAACCGCAGGAGAATCTTGACGAAATTGCCGAAGAACTGAGGTCCAAGGTAGACAACTGGCATGGCCTGGAATTTCAACGGTAAGCTTACTTCCTCGTGCGCATTGTTCTAGCTGACCATTATAGGTTCGGCAAACTTCGCTTGCATGGCCACATGCGAGTGGGCAAGGATCGTGAATCCTGGCAGGATTTGGAATGCTATCTGTTTCACGAAATGCTTATTTGCGTCAAGGAGAAGCGCGTACCGGAACACCACTACGACCCGCAGATAGTGAAACCTCGACCACGCTGCACTCTCAAGGGCTCAATTCTTATCAGGAAGCATCTGAAATCCATCGAAGACGTTGCTGGTATGGATACCCTAACCGTCATCAAACATGAGCTAATGTCAATAGATGAGCCTGTCCTCACCTTGCACCTGTCGGTCAGCGAACTTCCGTGCTTCTATCTTCGTTTCCCGAATCGCAATCAGCTAGATATCTGGCGCCGTGCTCTCTTGGACAACACTGCAGAATCCCTTCGAAGCCCTGAGCTTGACTTTGACCGCCAGTCTGGAGTTGAAGAAGATGATTACCGTAATGGCAACATGAAACGGCAAGCATCGTTGAACTCTTCTCATGGTGCGGCGCGTTCGAACAACACTGCCATTACAGACTACACGAATATGGGCGTGGAAAGTGTGCTATCGCCGTCGATTCATATTCCTGTTGACATTGTTGTTGTGATCCCGGTCTCGTCCTCGATGCAGGGATTAAAGATCACCCTTCTTCGCGACTCTTTGAAATTCCTTGTTCAGAATCTTGGTCCACGTGATCGCATGGGACTGGTAACATTCGGCTCAAGTGGAGGAGGCGTGCCCCTAGTTGGGATGACGACAAAGTCGTGGGGTGGATGGTCCAAGATTCTAAGCTCCATTCGACCTGTTGGACAGAAGAGCCTGCGCGCGGATGTGGTTGAGGGAGCCAACGTGGCCATGGATCTGCTGATGCAGCGGAAGTCATCGAACCCGGTGTCTAGTATCCTTCTGATCAGCGACTCGTCTACTTCGGACCCTGACAGCGTGGACTTTGTCGTTTCTAGGGCCGAAGCTGCCAAGTAAGTGCTCGAGTCCTGTGGAGCATAGCGATTTTACTGACAACTCAGGGTGGGCATTCATTCATTTGGCCTAGGATTAACGCATAAGCCAGACACCATGATTGAGCTGTCGACGCGGACCAAGGGCTCGTACCTGTATGTGAAGGATTGGATGATGTTGCGGGAATGCGTCGCTGGCTGCCTGGGTGCCATTCAAACAACATCGCATCAGAATGTGAAGCTGAAGCTGCGACTCCCAGAAGGCTCCCCGGCCAAATTCGTCAAAATTAGCGGTGCATTGCACACTACCAAGCGAGCTACAGGACGGGACGCCGAGGCTGCTCTTGGAGACTTGCGGTTTGGCGACAAGCGCGACGTTCTCGTGCAGCTTGTCATTCCACCCGACAACGCTACCCATGAATCCCCACCGCAAGATCCTTGGGAGAGTCTGGTATCTGGACTGGAAGCGCTAGGCGGCGGATCAGACGGTGACGACCAACGCGTTGTGAGTGTAGAAGAGGTGCCGCTGATCCAGGCCGACCTGACGTACGGCGATTTACTTCGTGAGGGTCATCTCACCCACTCACCACGACCGTCTCTTCTAGCAATCACGATGCTCCCGCATAACCCTCGACACAAGGGTGGTAGGCCGTCAACGCCTCCGATTCCTCCTCATCCGTCAATCGTCCAACGCCGCATGGAGTTGCTTACTTCGGACATGTTGACGCGGGCTTTGACGCTTGTGTCGCGCGCACAGCACGACCGGGCTCAACACTTGCTGACTGAAACCCGAAGTATTCTCAAAGGCTTAGGCAAGGGTAGCCTTCCGCCTCTTCCACCACCAGCCGTCAAAGGCTCCGCCGAGTCGGAGTCCCGTGGCGAAACACCCACCTCAGACTCTCCCAAGTCCTCTTTCGCCAGCCACTCGTCGGCTGCCTCCGACACTGCCACCATCACCCCTGTCGCGGCAGTAGACACTCAGACAATGATGGCCCTCGATGGCGACCTTCAAGCCGCTCTCGAGTGGATTAATCACCCGGCCGTCTTCGGCCGGGACTCGCGCAAGGCGGTGCTGCAGAGCATCGGCGTGATTTCCTCACAGCGGGCATATACCTTCCGCTCGCCGTCTGAAGAGCACTGGGCACAGCGGATTTCGGGTGTGCGCCGTCTGATCGAACGTTCGAAAGAATGGCGCGAAACTGGCGACGATGCATTGACCGAAGAATAGATATGACTTCTCTCTCTCCATTTCCTTGTCTTATTTATCCCTGGTTCCTTACTGGCTGGCTATCTTACATTTTTCTTCGTTTCGCCTCGTTTATGATACCACTTTGTTGTTCAATTGTATGTTCATGTTCAACAGGGGCTGTGCGACATGATACCACGGTTTACTTATCTATTTACCCACTTCTACTACTTTACCTACACTAATTTCTTTTATCTATAATACCTTTCTTTACCCATGTTTCTTTTCCATTTCCCCATACCTCCATCTTTTACTCTCGCTCTTGGATATGTCTGTTATATACTGGATTTTGGTTGGGATGGATTGTGGTTATGACATGATTGATGTACCAATGGGCTGTCCAATGCTTCGTTCGGATTGGGTTGGATGTCTGCCTTGCTTGTATTAGGTGTCGCGATAGTTCGTATAAGAAAAGAATTCATTTTTCTTGAGGATTGAGATCAAGACGATAGTGCAAGTCAACACTTTGGATCACTTTGTATCGTAGTTTTCAGTGCAGACCATGTGGTTGACTTGCCTATATCACCTCAGATTCTAGGGGGGTTCAACGACCTGCAGACTCCAACGTTTGAGCCGATCACATGTGCCAATCTTAAACTATGGACTCAAACCAGGTCCCTTGTCATATCGAGAAAACCACACTACGCCAAACCAGCCTGGTATTTTCATATACAACTCCACTATATAGCAAATCCTTGGTAGGCAACTAGTTGAAGCCAATCCACAAGTTTCGTATATTGTATCTTCCCAGTCTCAAACTTATCAGCCCTGTACTTGTGCGCCCAACTAAGGTAGCCCTACGACTCTACATATGGCCAGTTGCTGTCAGCAATCCAGGAAAGACCACGAATAGGAGCGGGATTTAGGTATCCAAGATTCGATAGTAAACGAGAGGTGTGCATCAGACAAAGGATTCGGATACTTGACGAAGGATGCTTCGAATCCGATAATCTATTTTTATTCGCCTATTCTTCGGCGTCTCGATTGAGATCCAAAGAGGCACTAAATATATGTTGATATAATTTGTTTAGTCGGCTCATAGTGGGCCCTGATGGTGGAAGGAAGGGCGAGGAAGAGAGAATGGCTCATTTAGTGTGGTCTCATCTTTACAAATACACCGCTGACAACCGGATGATTGAGTTGCAAGGGCGGGTAATAGTTTGGAGCTGGTACGACAGTGATATGAATAGGCCCTGCACTGGAAATAAAGGCCCTGGCCGGTCTATATGGTCTACATGCATGAAGTGTTGGCGAACACGAACTGTACTGGCCATTGGGTATGATTCTTAGAACACAAGGTAGGGTTAGCTGATGACACCGCGAAGTACATATTAGTTGAGCTGAGTGTGTAGTAGCTTGTAGGGGCATATTTGGTTGTGGTGTAACGAGTATCAAACTGGCCTTAACAATCTCATCTTGAATAGGCAAAATTGTTCTTCTACTTAATGAGACATAGCAATATGCTGAAGAGGTCTTCGTGTGTACTGTATCAGGCGATGTCTTTCGAACCCTCTACCGTGGTCTCAGGCGTTAAAGAAACAGTGTTGTATGCTGTACCTCCGAGTGAACATATTTGTCGTTTGAGGTGAAAAGGGAGGGAAAGTTGTGAATAAAAAACTGACTAATGGCTGCTCGAGTGTGGCTCGAGATATGAGAATTGGACTGCTGACAGGGCATAGTACTACTATTCAGAAAACGGGATGAGCTACTTACATAACTATTAGGCAAAGCGAGAGGAAAGCCACATCCACGAGAAGGAGCTGAGTAGGAAGGAAGGACTGGAGACGCAAGAAGGACAAGGAAGAAATGGGGTGCAGAGATTTTGTCTGCGCTATTTTTGAAAGCTTTGCTCTTGTAACCGGCGGAAGGGTTCAAATTGGGTTAGGCGCTTTGTATTGGTCGTATGTCTCATTTCATGAGGAAACACGAAAGAGCCGAAGAGTCGAGACAGCTTGTAGGGCATCAACTTAGGGAGACAAACAATCCCGGGAGCTGGAACAAAGCAGGTGGATTGATGAGTCGTTTGATTGACGATCTGCTTGTATGTTGAAGCATACTGGTATCCTTGACTTTGAGCAATTGATCCGGTTCACGATGGCTTGAAGGATTGTCGTTGGATTACGGGGACAGGCCGCTAACTTAGAAAAGCAGTTTTTCCGTCTGTTGCAAGAGAGAACACCGCCTCTTGGCTGGGGAGCGGACAGTTGGTGACGGGACATTGTAAGATTCAAAGGGTAGTGAATGTGGAGGCGCGCCCTCAGCATTCTCTAACATGCAGTGTGATAGATAGACTTAGCGGAGGAGCCTCTGGGCGGGGAATGCGCCAATGAACAAGTTGCAGCCACGGCGAAGCCGGAAATCAGAGGCAAACTGCAGCATACTCTGTGCTGTATATGGACTAACTTGGTAGTGTCTTTTGCACCGGCATAACTCTAACGGGGCGAAGGACAGCTGACTGACCTATTGAGCTTGGCGCTAGTTCAAGTCGACGACAGAAGATACATTCCTTGTAAACAGGCGTCAACTAGCCCTAAGGTGTGAAAAGAGTGGTGAATGACCCGTCGAGCTGAGGACCTATCTTGAGGAAACAGCAGCAGACTCGGGGAACTGATTGAGTTGCCTGGTTTCCACACAACCAGGGGTCAATCAGGCTTGGAGGCATGAAAGTGTTCCGAGATTAATCCTTGAACTGAACTGGGCGCCAAAGTACATAGGGGCTCGGTCAAACAACTCAGGCGCTTGGAGTTTTTGAGTTGAAGTCGCACACCTCAAGAATAATATCAAGATTTCTGCCGTAAGTCCGCCACTGTCTGGCCGGCGCCAATAAAGCTAAAGATAGACGGAAAGGGGGTTGGTACTCCCCGCTTGAAGTCTATGTCATCTCGTCGACATCTGGATTGGGATAGCATGGCGCTACCGAGTTCTCGAGGCCACGCATACTATATGACAGCAATTTGTGGTAGTAGCTCAGGCCATGTGTCGCACAAGGAATGAAATGGGCATCATGTTAGAGCAGAATCAGAAAAGAAGTGTAATCCAGAGATGATCTCAACATATCTCTTGACAGTGACCGCATTCCACCGTGTTTCTGGGTATCTAATCCATAGGTGGCGTCAAGGCAACCCTGCTGGTCATGGGGTCGGCGCTACCAGCTTTTATTCTGGCAAAACAGCCGAGTCAAGACGGCATCAAATGCGAAGCCAAATATAGTATTCGCCCATCATCATCATCGATGAAAGTGAAACCGAAACGGAGGAAAGCAGGGTGCGTTAATCTCCCCAGCACTGAATCAGTCCCAATCGAGCTTGATGTACTATCGAATTAAACGAGCCACGAGAGGCAAAACATGAACCCTAGCTCAACTACCCCGTTGAGGCTGCAGCTTCAATCAGCCACTCACAACGTCCGCCATCGATAAGCGTCTGACCCAAGTTCCTGTTCAGCGGCACGGGCCTCGAAAACTTGCTCTCGGAATAGCGATAATTGGGTAAGCGAAACTGCACAACAGATTAGGCCAGCAATTCTTCAGGCGTCAACATCAAAGTTTTGGAATTGTTTCCTAGGAGATAAAACTCCCCGCGTGGTTCTCTGCAGCTTTTCAGGGGGTTGCCGTGAGGTGGGTGGGCGGTTACCACATAGCAGGGCAATGAATTGGAGACTTCCAGCCAACAGACGGACAGCAGGCAAGCGCGCGCCATAACTTGACGAAGGCGGAGTGTTGCTGAAGCGCGGAGGCGGGCGGCGAGATTAACAAGTGTCCATGGAAACGAGATTGGGGAGATGGCTAAACAGGCGGGGATTCCTTGGAGAGGACCCCTGCTGGATTGCCTGGGTTGCCGCGCGCGATAAAGTCTGCAGAATGGGTAAGCTAGGTCGGGAGCGTGTTTCAGGAGAGACCCTGGCGGCTGAGACGGAGAGAAGAATGGCATAAAAGGAAAGGATTCCTTCATAACAATGATGTTAGTATCCCCCATGTGTTGTTAATGTTCAGTTTCACCAGTGACGTTCCTTTGGGCTGAACCATCCACGTTGATGACTCTTTTTGCTGATAAGTGCTAAAGACTTAAGGCGACGTACCCGTTTTCAACCACCTTTGTGATCCAGCCAGGCAGCTGAATACTATAGCAAATCCAGCCACACCGGATCGGATTTATTCTTTCTTTTCTTACCGTCTCTAGCTGGCTAAGACGCTCTGTAAGCTAAACTGTGTTGTGTTTCTATTTTCGACCTGTCTTGGCGGCTAACCTTCTCCGGCTAGCTTGACGCCTAGGTATCGATACCGTCCTCAACGGCCTGTATTGGTATTTTACGATTTTTTGAATTATCACCGACTCCATTCATTATATACAACCTCTCTCTCTTTTCTCCTCGACTCTGGGAGCAATTGCTATCTTTAGCTCTCTCCTTGCTACATTAACTCTCTGGTCCCACCTATTCGTCTATATCACTTGGGCTTTTCAATCTCGGACACTCATCCCAACCTTACATACAACACTTTTCCTACTATAAGTTAACGACTTCAACTACAATCATCACTTCAGGCTCGTTGAAAGCATTACCTCACCATGGCCCCAAGACCAGAGCTCTATCCTCTCAGAACACCAAAACACCTTACATTCCCTTCGGAACTGCAAGAGTATCTGCGTTCCACAAACCCTTCACCGGCATGCACCGAAAGTAACGGCAAAGGCCCATCAGTGCCTCCCCCACTCGCCTATACAGAGTTCCTCAAGGCCCTCAGCCCAACATTTGGCAGTCCAAAATCCGCAACGGCCACCTTCTCAGGCTCGAACTCCAGCTATTCGAACAAGCAGCTCCCCTCACCACAGTCCTTGCCATCAACTGCCTCATCAACGACCTCGTTTCCCAGCGAGGCGGCACGGCCAGCAACGCATACATACACACGCACGAACTCGGGACCTCCAACTCCCCTGAACGTGCCTCGATCAGCCGTGGAATCATCCCATTACCGCCGGCTGCGCATGTCCCCATCTTACATTTATTCTCCCGTTGCGGCGGACTCGCCGAAGAGTGCACATGCGGTCCGCTCACCGTATCCACCACTGGAGAGGAGAGTGCGCTATGTTGAGTCACCGGCTGATTCCACCGGAAAAGTCATTACCATCCAACATGTTGTTACACATACCGTTACGCTCAAGCGGGTGCCTTCGCTTGCACCTCCGCCGAAGGGGAAAAAGAGGCGGATGGCACAGGGCAAGCAGTGACTGCTTTACCTTCATCTGTGAACGTTTAATGTACTTCTGTCTCCTTTCAAGTCGTTTTGTCTCAGTTTTACATTGTTAGACGGGGCCGTCTAACCCCGGCGGTTAGGTGAAGCCATGGGGCCGGATGCAAGGAACGGAGTTATTGCATAGTTATCCTGCGTGTTCTGTTTCTTTATGCTGTGTAAGCGAGAGCAGTTTTTAGCGTTTCCCAGGGATCTTCTTGGTCTTGGTCAGGTTAGGTAGCCGGGAGTTGGAGGTGTTTCTTTCCTCTTACCTTGCATAGTTAGTTTCAAGCGCCATCTACCAACATAATGGAGCAAGCGTCTATCCAAGTCCCTGCGTTTCTGCCACTGACCAAGAACCTTCCTCCTCCTTAGACATGACTATATTCTCCGCCCCTGCCTTTTTACACTGCTGTATCCGGTACAACATGATTCAAGTTTGGAAACTCGCTACGCCTCCTTGCTACACTCCGTAAGCAACCAACAAGACAACCATCAACCAGAGGCTCAAATCAGGACGAACAAGCGCCTTCAGAATCCTTTAAGCGCTAAGCTCATGTCCTTTGTCCACAAATCTGACTCATCCATAGTTCTCGTTCGCTTTAAGCACAGAACGAGTTTAGAGCCAACGGGATCGCGGCGGATGCGAGATCTCATTGGCTTAGTTGTACAGGAGATACATGATGAGCTTGAATTGGTTTTGGGAGGGAAAATGTTGGAAGGATGAGGGATCTGGCTAATATATGTAAATTACCAGGAGATGGACAAACTCGATTTGTTCTTGGGCTTGTTCTGAGGGTGGAATTGTCTGCTGGCAGAGCGCGACGACTTAGAGGTGATTTGGTCGTGTTGGCCTCAATTTTGGAGATGGTTATCCCTAAAGCTAGATTCATCTAAATAACACTTATTTAACCGTAAGCTAAGGCTTTGCGCTCAGAATCCGGGATTAATTGAGATCTTACTCTCCGTAGTGTAGACTGCCGAACGAAGTAAGTGAAAGGCTGTATAGATAGTGAGCCCCGCTTATTTACGGATGCGGACCTACTATGACATGTACGTAGGCTCACTGACAGTGTGTAATAGGAAAAAAGGACCAAGAAGGCCAGGATATGACCACGGAAGGATGGCAGGAATAGATCGACGTGCGATACTGATATACAGGTAATATGTATTACCGCTGTAATACACAGGCCATCGAAAGTAAGAGGAGGTATAACATGTCGACGTTGCACGTCACACCCCGGAAGGTGTTGATCAAACACACGGGATGGAAATGGAAGAAGCCAGGATAAATCCAATAATCTATTCTTGGACGGAATTCGAAGAACTGATTGGCACTGCTTTTCAAAAACGAGGGGAAGCTGCCACTGAACAGCACTCTCGGACCAATGATACCATACATCTGGAGACCGGAACACCCATGAGCATGAGCAAGGGTGATGGTGATGGGGTAATTGGGCCATGCAAGGTGTTCTATTTTGGTCCTTTGTCCCGATGTAAACGACTCGCATCTCGTTGTATTGCGAGTTTTGAATCCTGATAGGAGGGAAGGTAGTTGCGATGGACGGGCGGCAGAGCTAGCGCTCTATAAAATTGCCGTCACCCAGTTTGGATTTGACCAGACAATGAGCATGGGTAGCAGGCTAGTAGATGAGCTGAGCTGCAGCTGTGTCTTTAAGCATACTCTAGCGCCTCGGTGCGCATGAGCTAGCCTTATGTGTTTCAGGAAAGGGGTAAGTGGGCAGTAGCTGTCAAATCAAACGATAGAGTTGGTTACGAGCGAGTTTTAAAAAGAGTAACAGGTGATAATTGAGATATAATTATAGAAATGCAGTTCAGAAAGTTAAATTGACGGGAATCGAGGAATAGAATTCGGGCCGCTGATTGGTCGAGAGGTTGATCTTTAAGCGCCGGAGAGCAGGGAGCAAGAGCCTTGAGCTATTTTTGGAGCCTACACGATCCGTTAGCCAGCGGGTCCCACTTCTCCAGACCGAATCAGTGACCATCACCCGCACTGGCAACGCAATACGTACAATAATCTAACCACTGCATATCAAGCATTATCATGTGGAATCATTACCTTTCATATCGGTACTCCAAATATATGTCAACTAATGCAGCATTATCACGGCTCAGCGTGACTGGATTCTGGTCGGCAGCCAGTCATCTCTCAGCCCTAAGCGCTTAACCTGAAGACTCCATTTATAGAACAATGCTGTGTACCTGCAGGCTAGCTTAGTGTTTGATATGGCTTGAGTCTAGGAATGCGGGTCATTGGTAATGTTACCGCTGATTAAATCGTCCGATACAAAAAAGGTTTTGCAGGCATTGAGTATGGATTCCGCGACTGGGTGTTGATCGTACCTTGATAGGTAGGAGAGTGATAGCCCCAAGTTATGTTGCACTACTGAATTAGATACTGTACTATGAGAAAGCTAGGCGATATCTGGGATATATCAGTTCTAAACCTAGTGACGTTAGATACGTTCCGCCACATATTTCTGACAATTTGCCGAAGAGTTCGCGTAGAAGAGCAATCACTCCATCAGCTCGAGGTGAGCAGACAGAGATGTTTGCAACATATTCCCAGCCACTGATAGTGGTCACGCAGACTCGTCATCTTGGCTTTCTATCTTATCATAGCTGTAAGCTCGGCTGAAACCCCACCCCTAGCTCCAGGTTGCGACTGTTCATACGCTATAGAGACTATGGAGACTACAAGGAAGATAACTTGATACGAATGATCATTAAGGTGAAGCGAATCTAATATTATGCCTGCTTCTCTGAACCTTGGGCAAACAATCTACAGATGATACATCTTCCTCAGGCCGTGACGTTATTGATGGCTTCATCGGAGGGTCGAAGCTACCATGAGAATGCCTGCCGCTTCATTCTAACAGACCATTTTCCAAGTCCTGTGTTATTGAAATACTATGGCAAGCCATGCAGAAACCAAATTAACTGCATAAAAATCTAAATCCTTGGCATGAATGAAATTATTGAGTATAATTAGATCTATCTGATCTCAGTCAACCTGAAGTGAGGAAAAATATTCCAAAAAAAGCGAAGCAACACGGCACCAGTTATGCCAATGTCAATCAGAAAAGATTAAATCCACGTTAAAGATTTTTAGAACGAGACGAGGAGACAGACAGCAATATCAGAAGGGTATCAGCGTAAGTCATTTCAGCTCAGGAGCAAAATAAACTCAAAAGCACAGAGATTTCAAAAGAAGTCTCGAAAGACCATTAACCAGTAGCAGATGCAATGCATCAATGACGGATCAGAATTGAAATATGAACTCCAGAGAGCACTAGAGAGTAAATACTTGTAAGGAGAAAATAGCAGGAAACGTCAACACCCAGAACAGAACCGAAGTAGATAAAGCTAAGTAGAAAAATGAACATAAACATATCCCATTCAATTCATTGCAACTCAATATGAACGAGAGAAGAGTAATGTAAGGATGGACGGAAGAAGATCAGCACAAATTCCGCCCAAGCTAAGACAGGAAAAGAGAAGAAGCAAGAGTGAGACTAAGAAGTAGCTGGAACTGGAATTGGATCCACATCGCAGAGCTGGAATCATGGTCTTGATCAGACTGGTCCCAGAGCACAAGAAAGAAGCAGAGTAGAATTGGCCTTTGAAGGTACTCTGAAACAGAGTGACTAGCCGACTGCCAAAATGGAGAAATAAACAAGAAATGGGATTGAGAAGGTACCGCCATAGAAAAAACAGAACACCGCATAATAGGTCAAATAAGGAAATCGCCGCATCAAACGCCAAAAATACGCCGAAATTTGTGTCTGGTCCACAGTAGCAGCTTTAGTCAGCTCTTAAGCAAGACGAGATGATTGGAGTAAGTGACTGACATACCCAGTTTGTAGTGTGGTGTGACTATAGAAGTAAATAATGCCATTCACGAGCCCTCATAACATCACGCCAGTGAACCGGCTTATTCTTCACTCGCGGTGCTCCAACGGAAGGCGAGGGCAATGTTAGATCGAACCCAAATGTTGAAGACGCGGACATAGGAGGAAATAAATTCGGCTCAGACTCAGTGTAGACAGGCCCACTTGTATCATCCGAAAGCTTCCATGTCTCTTGCAAAACGGTATACATGCGTCCGAAACTGCCAAAGTCGCTGCAGTCACCCAACGACGCAATTCGCTGCTCAAGGACAATACGGAAATTGCTTGTCGGGGTTGAAAAGGCACCAGTTATCAGCATCGGCCAGACGAGCGAGCGGTCATAACCGAAAGGCCCTGAGGGAATGTATTGGAGGAGATCTGTTACAGATTCCACGAGGGCTGTGATGTTCTGCTGTTCCGGGTGGAATCCAGGGGCCAGACTGTAGAGATAGATGCGGGCTGCGATGCGGAAGATGGCTGTCATGTTCTTTGTGAGTTTATCCGCTTGGATGATACCATTGGCCGACATAGGGTTTTCAGGTGTGGGATTGAGGACGGCGTTTTCAGCGTGGTCGAGCTGCGCCGTAAGTGCGGAGACGTGGTGGCAGATTATGAAGTCGTCGATTCGGCCCTCTTCCTTTAAAGAGTCCAGACACGCGATTTCAGAAATCAGATACATGATTCGATCCTCGCAGCCCATTAGTTCGCGGAGCCCTGAAGATATCCCATTTAGGTGCTTGTTGCGGTATGCATGCGCGAACCGGGGTGATTTCCCGAGCATTGTGGCGCCGATGATATCTATCCAGGAGCTCAGTGACATGCTGAAGGGAGGTACTGTGAAAGGGTTTGATGTTGCTTCGACCAGCCCAAGCTTGTTGACAAGGTCAGTGACGGCCGTGAAATGCTCGTTCCATCCTATATCTGGAAGACCGTCAATCTCTGGGGATCCCACCGAACAATAAAAGAGGATCATTGCTAAGGTTGCATCGAGAATCATATCGTGGCTGTGATCAGCATATAGGGCTTTTTGGAGCTCTGATATGGCAGCGTATCGGTGGCGCATTATGTCCCGTTCAACTCGTTTGCCGCGCTGTTTCTTCACTGTTCGGAGATGAATGGCGGATACGCTGAGACAGCCGTGATAGTATGATTTGTTGGAATCGAGTGAGCGCAGGATCTCGCGGGCTCGAGATGGACCTTGCTTATGAAGATCGAGAATTGGAAAAACCAGTCTCAGGACGTTGTCGACGAAATGGTAGAGAAGAGAGCGCTCGCGATCATTCGAACTCATCTTCCCCTCCACATAGAAGGACAAGGGCCGGTCTGGAAATTCTGAGGCCCCTAGAGACAGCGGACGCTGCGCACGTGGTAGCGGGTTGCTGAACCCTTGGTACCATTCTTCGCTCGGTAATGCTGGAGTTGCAGGAGTTGCTAACGCTGCTGAGACCGTCGAGGATCCTGATAACGAAGTCGGCGTAGGGATTAATGGGGTTGTCATAGGGTTAAAGAGAAAGGTGTTAGGATCTTGCAAAGACGAGACATCCGCAACATATGAGCTACTCGCAAGCCCAGTGTCGAAGCCGTACATGTTCGGAAACAGAGAAGCGGTCGTTGGCGTGGGCATATAGGATGCAGAAGGATCAAATGGTGCGGACACTGTATCTTGAATTGGAGGCGTCTGGGGTTTACTGACTGGCATCTCGCGAGCTCTCGCAGATGGGACCGCATGTTTGATATATTCTATGACCGTCAGCTCCGTATGCAAACTATATCTTCATGCATACCCTGAAGAGCCACTTCCTTCTGCAAAACTTTGGTTTCTCGGACCTTCTGCTTTATTTTATCTTTCTGGAGCGTTCGTGCCTGCGTACTGATCCACCAGCTTGGCTTTCTGTATTCACAGCTGACGCCTAGGCTGCTACATGCGACGCAATTCGGACGAGTTTCGTCACACTTCTTCCTTCGCAGACGGCAGGTATAGCAACCTGCAGTGAGCATGATCAGCTTCCATGCCAATTGATTAATGACACAGCACAAGTCGTGGCTCTATCAGCACTAACCGTTACGCGAACGCTTGTACGTCTTCGTGACCATGTTTGCAGGGTCTCTGATAGCCGATGCCTGACCCCTGATAGTCGAAGCTTGGTCTCCCATTGTTCTAGCTTGTCGTCCAACGTTCGATTGCGTACTTGGTCCGGGGAGAGCTGACATGATGTACTGCAGGCTAGTGGACTCTTGTCAATGGGTAATGCGACAAGCAAAGCGACGAAGTATCAGACTGAAGCTATCACAGACCCATGCAGTTCTCAACGGTAAGACACTGTTGTGGTATGGCGTCAAGGACCAAGCTTATCGAGAAAGTCGAAGAGGCCGTCTGTCAAAGGTAACAACTGATGAACCTGTGGAACATGATGCTCTTATTATCTCTGAGATGTAGACCTCTAAGTCTCAATATGGTAATGCGCCATGTTCTGATGCTTCTATTTTTTCCATCATGCGGCGGTTGAGGCTTGAGCTAGTGAGCTGCTTGAAGATGCGTCTCGAAGCGCGGAGCGGAGGGTAGATCTGAAGCAAACGACGAATGACGCACCGACAAAGAAGCTAATTTTGGATGCTGACCGGCGGTTGTGCCTGGGGATGTTCAGAGCTCGCAGCTAACCCAAGAACCGGAGGGCCGCTGGGGTTCCTTGTCATGTTCTGCTTGTCGGCGTCATCCCTCTTTGGCGTGCTCGGTACTTGGCGCCGCTCCCCGGGCCATGACAGGCCTGCAGGACACGGCGGCTCAGACGCGCCCGCACGAATTCTGGGGTAATTCCGTAAATTCCTAATACGACGCCTTTTCATTCATCTTTTCTCTCTGGTTCATGTCCGCTCCTGGAAACCGGTCTCTATGTCTCTTTCCTGCTCGAATTTCAACGAGTATTGAATATCTTCGTTTCTTGTCGCTGAGAACCGGTCTCTGATTTAACCACGAGGGTGGTCAGAGTGCTTGCCCACCTCAAGACAGAGCACAGTATCATTGGCTGATTTGTGTTTCAAGATGGGGTTCATCCTGATTAGCGAGCTCCGCAGCGACTGATGAAACGCTGGCCAGGAGGTTAATTGTGAAAGAGAAGACAAAGGTGCATGCCAAGCTTCAGTCTGGATGTTTAATTGGCGCCGGCGCCAGCCCTCGGCGGTTGCAGCAGACAGCAGATTGGCTGGCGCAGATAATGCTGGCGCTTTGAGTAAAATCCTCCAATCGTTCTTGCAGAGCAAAGATGGCCCGTTCCGAACCGAAGATCAAAGGGCGTCATGAAATCTAATTGGCCAGCACTTGTTTTTGTGGCAGTCTCCAATCAGCGATCCGCTGTAGGCGCCCTTAACACCAACCTCGTGAACTTAATGCAGCTTAATTTTGCTAATTTGGGCTACAATGCTGTTAAATGAACCGGATCCTCGGATCATAATTATGCTATTTATAGCTAAATACCCGATTATGGCCTGATCGTACATTAATTAGGCGCCTACGAACATAATTAGCAACATTTCTGCATGAGACACATTTGAGACCAATTTGAAAGACCCGAGCACCAGTTAGAGCTGTTTGAGCTCAGTTTCATTCAACGCGCTGGCGAATAACTTGGCGCCTTGATCACGCTGGAACAAGACCTCTGACGCTCCTGCCGAATGATGAGCATAGTGTTGCCGCTGTTGGTGTAATTGCAGATACTCCTCTTAGACTTCGCGGCCTGTTGAAGCGGGAGGTAAACTGAGGCGATTTGTCGGCGTTCGAGAGTGTCAATTCTCAGGAACTAGGATATGCATAGTCCGACTCTGTAGTTCTTGTATATGGAGTACTTCGTACTGGAAATTCATAGATTGCTTGTTTGATTGCATTGTTTAAATGAGACGGCAATTGGAGCAGCGAATGAAGTGATTAAGGTGAAGCACCAAGTGCAACGGGGTTTGAACTACATCGAATACTATGACGTAATGTCGCTTGGGGTATAGCTAGTTTGGGGACTTGCTGCATTTCCTATTAAAGTATTGAATTTTCCACTCAGCCAAAAAGGGCTAACCCTCCTTGGAGCGTTAAGTTCCTACGAATATACTGGCTGTCATAAAGCTTCTAGCTTCCTGGTCATGTGCTACCATCTGCCATGTGACTTTGCAACCCACAGAACCTGGTTCATAATTAGGCATGAGATCTCGTGCGGAGGTGCGTAGCACCATCTATGGTTCCAGAAAGTGTTTGGAATTCTCCAGGACCAGATTACAGACAAGTTGAAGTGCGTTGACCGAAATAATCAACTGCCGGCACATTTACATATTCGTGTTACGGAGCTGCAGAACCGAAGGATGGAGTCTAGAGCATTGTCGGGAGACGGGCGGTTTCTGTTAATCAACGCTCCTTGCCCTCATTGGTGTATAGAGGGACACCATACGATTATAGAGGTGAGGCAACCACTGCCCAGGAAACTGCTACAGTAGCTCCTTCTTATGTTGCCGGGTTGCTGCGATGTCTCCTCCCAGGACTATCGAGTCAACGTTACACAATACACGTCTGTATCGTGGTATCGAGGCGGTGACTCTGGTTGGGATTAGTTGATAGAGTGGGCTGACAGAGCAAAGCTTTTCCGGCAAGTTAAAAGGCCCACAGGTGGAAGGGTAGGTGGATAGCTGGATAGGTACGGAGTCCGTGAAGGCAACTGGACTAGCCACTTCCTAGTTTCAACTCGATAGCGGTTGATCCTTGGACATTGAAGCTTCACATTTGCAAGCTGGTTGCGGTAAGAACTTACTGCGCACCTGAGTGCCTCCGAGATTCGTGTGGCCAGGGCAACCATAAAATATATGAGCGACCAGCGGCATTGCAAGCCAGTGCCTTGCTTTCGCACAAGCTAACGGGGCGGGAGACTAGGTAGATCTTCGGCAGCGTTGTATTGAATTATTGGATTGGAAGCCTACCAGTAAAGATTCGGCGAGCGATCCAAGTGGTGGTAAAACGTCACATTGCACTTCGGAATGTTGGGCTTCGGGCATGATGTGTGTGCATCATGATAGGAATTGGGGGGAAGGGAGTATACAAAACCACGTCAAATGGGATCCATTCAAACCAGAAGAGCGGTCTCGGGCTGGAAAGGATCACAAGAGGCGGAAAGTCATTGGTATATGAAGTTCAGACTGCCAGCCCAAGAGTACCATGGCGGCATGTGGAGAGGGGTATCTCAACAAGTTTCCATCACATCTCATCATGCAAAGGAGCAATCAGACTTTACGGGTACGGAGCATACTGCTGGTGAAATATTAACGCTTTTGGTAATATTTAGCTCCAAAAGAGCACCAATTCGGCGAGATTAGCTTACATTCAAAGTGATCAACTGGGGCAAGCCACCTTAGCGCCGCCCTGAGCGGCCAACGAGTGGCGGACATCCAGCCCCCAAGCATGATCACAGCAGTAGCGTCTCTCCGCCAGCCTCTCACAATCCATGCTTCCCCCCCTTCGTGCGCCATCACTGCCACGGGAAAATTTCAAAGTTCTGCAGCCTTTGCCCTCCCCAGCCAACGAGAACACGTCATTGGTGTTCTCTAGCCGCTGGGGGATCCTGTCATGCAGGAGTGCAGCCAATCAACCACCTGATACTCGATGAGAGCACGAGAAGTCGAAGAACTATTCGCCGTTACCCCCTCTTGGACGCATCTCCAGGTTCATTTCATCACATCCATCAAGGACGTCTTGCTGGGCGGATCCTGGCGGTTTGACACGATGGAGAATTGCGCCGGCGCTTTAGGCCGTGGCATATTCCTTTTTCACCTTAAGGGCAAGGGAGCGTTTACCGACTGGGATATACTTAACGTTGTGTCATCCCACGATCTCCTCTTGTGTTTCCTCAATCTCGCTACTTGATTGAAACTGCCCGCTTTTCGCCGACGACCACTATTTTGTTGTCCCCCATACCAGAGTCCATCTTAGCAGCCTTGCTTGGACAGTCAAATAGCATTGTTGTCTTCACACTTGTAGGAGCATTTGGCTCCATCCGCCGCAGAAATGGTACCAGTCTTCGAGTGTCGAGTTGGCTTACCCCACTAATTATTCACCTAGGCCTCCACCCGAGCATTTCAGCCATCTTACAATTATATCAAGGCTCGCGAGAAACTCTTCCACGATCCTCGGTCTAGAGCAAGGTTCTCGGACGCTACGGAGATCTACGACACGGACTATGATACAGACTCCCTGGACACAACCTCTGACGGATCTCCTTACAGAAGTGGTGATTCGGTTCGTACACTTCCATTCCTCATTATGATTCGAACCTAATCCAAGACTTCTGCAGCTCGTGGCAGAGAGTGTTACCACGCTCTCCTCCCTGTCGGTAGACGAGATCAAAACCCCCGATTCAACCGGCCTTACCGGATTCCATTTTCAAGTCGATGAGAGTCCGATCAAGGGCCCTCAGGGCCCTCATCTTTTCCGGACTTCGGAAGACTCTCTCATAAGGCCCCAGTTGACGCCCGATTGGACCCAGCAGGTTCCGGACAGCGCAATAGCCACCCATTTCTATACTAGCTTTAAGGACGAACAATACAATGTTGAACAGAGAAAAGATACTCCTGTTCCTGATTACATTGCCCCAACGCCTCCGCCATTGTCACGTCCCTCAACACGTCCCTCAACACGTCCCTCAACACGTCCCTCAACACGTCCCTCGACCCGTCCCTCAACCCGACCACCATCTTCACCCGAGTCCCAAGTGGATATCGCCCAATGGTCTCCGAATCAAGTCGTCCGCTGGATGCAAAGTTTGGGGTTTGAGGAGTCAGTGACGGAAAAGTTCTTTATTAACGACATTTCGGGTTCAATCTTGCTTGAGCTTCAAATTGAAGACCTCAAAGAATTAGAGATTGCTTCGTTTGGTAAGCGACATCAGCTCATGGCCTGCATCAAGAAGCTCCGAGAATGCCACTACACAAGCGCTGCTCCATCCTGCGACTCGCGATATTCGACCCCAGACCCTTCCTTCCGCCAAGACACCCGGACTCCTCAAACTACCGCCGCTGAGGTCAACGCAGGAACCGTTAGTCACTTCTTGCAGGCTGATTCCATGAGACCCAGATCTGGATCGCGGTCCTCGGGTCACAGCCACCTTGCACAACAGGGCCTCCAACAGCGTGGTCGTCATGGCACTGAAATTGCACCTCAAGATTCAGTATCAATTGTTGCAATCGAGCAATTGCTCCCCAAACTCCATGTCTGCTCTAAGGGAGAAAATTGCCGCAAGTGGAAGAAACAGCAGTCCAAAGTTGCTCGTCTTCTGAAGGATTTGCAATTGGAAGGTCTTGGTGGTTCTGTTCTGGTTACGGGGGATCCAGGCAACGCTGCTACAGCTCAGCCCCTGACAAAGAGCCCAAAGCTGAACTTGAAGCCATCCAAGTTGGATGTCAATCTGTCCAAGTCGGATCTGCGCTCGCCCCGGCTAGATCAAAAAACACCAAAGTCGGACGTGACCCCCTCCCTTGTCGCGTCATCAGATATCATGGGAGCAAACCATAAGGCCGATATCCACTTGTCACAAGCGAGCCTTGAAGGGTTGCAATCGCGAGATCCGCAAGAGAATGTGCGCAATTTCCTCAACTTTCAGCGACTTAGTACCCTCAAGCCTGTCACAGACCCTGCCACGCCACCTGGAGATCAATTATCCATGGAGCATTCTCCCGTTTCTGCGAAAGGGAACCAGACGCTTGCAGACAATCTCCGCCACCTTCCAAAGCTGCAGATACCAACCTTCAACCCTCCAAGCGAAGCAACCATGTCACCTTCCTATTCTGCACTGCGCACCATTACACCATCTGTGGTCCATAAGTCACGACATTATCCTACTGTCAACGGAGAACAATCTGCAAGCCACACCTCTTTGATGTCTCCCTCGGACTACTATCGCGACAATTCTCAGTACTCCCAGCAGGATCCGTTATCCAGCGGTGACGCACCTCTGACCGCGATTCCCTATGGACCCATCGAGCGAGGTTGCTCTCAGTCTGTGCCACCAGACATGCGTTTCGGAGGGCAATTGGGACAGAAGCAAGCTGACAATGCTCCCATGACAACCACTAAAGCCGAAAGCCATCGGCGGCTCCATTCAGTTGTTCAGGGCCAAAGCTTCAAGCCAATGGTTCCTGTCGCGGAACGCTCACCCCTGCCTCCGATCGACACTCTGGAAGACCTCGAAAAAACTCCTCGTGTCCCGCGCTATAGAACCAACCCTTTTAGTCCTGGCTCGGGACATTCGGACGACATCATCCACAGCGGTTGGATGAAGAAGCGGAAGACTACCAAGCTGATTCGCCACGAGTGGGAAGACCACCACTTCGCCCTCCGCGGCACTCACCTATGCATGTACCCTGACGAAGAAGCTGCTCGCCAGAATTCCAAGGCGCTTGAGCGGATTGACGTCGACGATTACGCCGTGGCCTGTTCCTCCCTTCAATCCAGCTCGAAATTGACAGCCGCTTTTAAGAAGACAGTTCTTAAGCGTGTCAATGATAACTCGCGAGACACGGCATTTGCCTTTTCTTTGATTCCTGCCTCGAGCAATGGCACCGTTGAACGGAAGCCATTCTTGACCAGCGGGCCGAAGTCCCACCACTTCGCCGTCAAGACCCAGGACGAGCGCATCGACTGGATGAGGGAGCTGATGCTCGCTAAAGCTCTCCGCCGTGGCCGCGAGAGTGGCGATCTAGTCAACCTCAATGGCGAGCCTTTTTAATTCGCTTAGAGGTTTGCTCACATTTGATCTTGAATTACTAGCATCGATACCCTTCATTCCTTTGCTATTCCTCGTTTGTGCTCATGTCGTTCAATTGCTACCTATTGTCTCTTCAGTTTGCACACCATATGCTAAATGTTGGCCATTTTTTATTGCGGTTTGCAGATATCCCTAACGACTTTACGACTCTTTTTTTTTCCTTTTCTATCGCCCCATGCATTATTCGTTCTTGGGTCTTGTCTGCTGTTTACTATCCAGTTACCTGGGATTTTGATTTTTATTCTTCTACTGGCAAGAAATAGCTAGATTGGATTGCTTGATGAGCGAACAGATGGCTCGCGCCTGGTTTGCTCGTACTAATACTCTTTGCGGGTTTGAGCTGGAACTCATCGGCTGATTTGGGTTGTACTGAAGACGGAATGCATGAATGTACATTGAAGACTTTATAAAGACTCTGTTACTAGGATTTCCATTAATCTAAGAACAAGCAAAAGGAGAGTGACTAGTCACGTTTGGGCAGCAGCATCAACCAGTCATATGTTAACAGTGCAAACCACTGTTCTCTCAGTGATATTTTCGCGCCACAATGCCAGGGCAACGGATGAAAGCTACAATAATTGGAGCGTACCAGCTTTGAGTGGGCTAGCATGGCGCTTAGTCGCTCAACGAGAGTGGTCTGATGTCCTGGCTGTAGTCGCCGATCACACCGTCTTTGTTGTTCAAGTCAAAAAGCAACCAATCGATAGTTTGGCGGCACCTCAAACTGTTGGTTTCATATTTGGTCGGGCTGGACTAATCAATCGTGACAGCACAAGGACGCGCCGCAGTCGACCTTGAGGATTAATTGCGTGGCGTTTCGCTCGTGTCCAGTTACCGCAATCATGCTCATGTTTAGGAAGAAGCAAAGCGATCAAGAATCAGAACAATGATGCGTAGTTTTAGACTGATCAAGGTGAAGCTGGATTGTAGTGCTGCTGAAAACTGGTAATAAAATATGACTAGAGAGTTGGAAAGTGCTTCATGCGTGTGACCAACCCAGTCCTTCGACGTGGGAGGGGTACAGGTCCGTTTCTCACCACATTCAGACAGTGACTTCCCCCGCACCCCTGTCATTTTTTTTTGAGCATGGCTATCAAATTTAGTTCCATCTTTAGCGGCTTCTTGTCTCTGGGAAGTTTCTGGGGGAGTTCATCGTCCATCCTCTTTGTTTCTTTCCTCTATCCACGACGACCTCCTGCCATTCCCTACAACCCATAGCTTGCTCCAGCGGCCCTCCACTCCGCACTGAGTATTCATGATTTATCTTGCGACGCCAGAGCCTTTTCACCGAGACAGAGTATGCCGGACGTCAAGACATTGCGGAGCCAGCTCACGCAAGCCGCGGCCTCCGCACGTGTCGTCGTGCGCTGTCTCAACAACGGCCGCGATCTCCAAGAGTCCTCGCAACGAGCTATAATGCTCTTAGTCGACACGATAGACTCGCTGCATCGTCTGAAAGAACAAATGTGCTGTTGCGGTAGGGACGAGGACGAGGACGAGGACAAGGACGAATGGATCATTCGACCCGCCAGACTCGCTGCCTTGGCTGAGATTCTGGATTGTTTTGCGGCGACAATGACATCCATGGAGCGTTATTTTCAGCCTGGTGGCGTAGGGGTGACGTTTTACCGGAAACATTTGCTCGACCGGACATTTTTAGGGCGGCTGGAGAGTTATAAGGTCATGTTGTTGCTTGCGATGCAAAAAGGATCGAGGTTTGTTTCTAGCTGTTTATTGTGTTGTCTTTGCTGATAAGTGAATACGATAGTGAGCGGTTGCTTTTGGACAGAGAGATCCGGACAACTCTTGGGTTATTGCGGGAAGTTGAGTCAGGTGCGTTTCTGGGTCTGCCCTGCCTAAGCTGTCTACCCCGGCTTCTCTCGATTGCCTAACTTCTCCTGAGTTAGGTCCACCAATTGATATTCAGTTTGAAGAACTTGTGCTCGGAAAGGCAAGCCAACTCGCTTCACAGCATTTCATAACACTTGCAGACCTGTGCAATCGTCGACTGCAAAAAACTGGGGAATGGATATTCGAAGATGAAGAATATAAACGATGGCTTTTGGGCAATACTAAGACACTATACTGTGTCGGTCCTCGTAAGTCCGCCCATGGTTGGCAGTAGTGGATATCTGCTGATGAGGATGTACACGCAGCGGGCGTGGGCAAGACGTTTCTATCGTAAGTGCGGGCTACTGCTGAAAAGACCTAGAAAGAAAGCACTAAGTTCATACAGAGCATCCATCATAGACTCGCTACAAAGAACATTTACATCGTCTGATGTGGCAACGGTGTTCATATTTTGCCAGGATGAATCAGAAAAGGAGCAAACAACGTTAGATCTACTGCAAAATATCCTGGCCCAGCTCGTCTACCGCAGGCGTAGCCTTTCCCATGCCTCATCTTCCCTCTACCACACCGAGTCTGTGACAAAGGCAAAAGCCTCGCCAAAAGTATATCAAAATGCCATCCGCGCCGAGGTTGATCGGTTCTCGAAAGTATTCTTCATCATTGATGGCTTGGATGTGCTTTCTGATAAGGAACGCTTCCTATCCCGCCTACAAAAACTCCCGGATCAGGTACAGCTTCTAGTAACCTTGCGAGAGGTTACTGATGTTGGAGATTGCTCTTATGTAGCGGTGCTCGCTCCACCTAGTGACATTCAATTATATGCGACTTATCGGATTGAGCAGGATCTGAGCCTCAGCGCATTACTCAAGAATTCGCACCGGCAGATATACGAGAATGTTGTAAAGACGGTAATGGAACGGAGCCATGGAATGTAAGCATTCCACCCCTATTTCGATTTCAGAGTGCTAAAGCTATCTAGATTTCTCCTTGCTCGAATACACCTCGACCTCCTTACGCGCTACGCCCACAAGCACCAAAACCAAAAAAGCATCTTTGAAAAGGCCCTAATATACCTCCCCCATACCCTCACCGAAGCATACGGAGAGGCAATGAAACAGGTAGTCAGCCATAGCGCAAAGGCCACTTCCTACGTATACTGGACCCTGTATGCCCTTCGTCCCTTATCCGTAGCGGAGTTGAAGTGCGCCACCAAAACCAATACCGACAGCGAAGAGATCGACGGTTCCAAGTCCATTAGCTTCGAGCACTCCCTGCAGACCCAAAGCGCCGGAATGCTCACTGTCGACGCTGTAAGTGGTACTGTCCGTTTCATACACAGAACAGCCAAGGAATATCTCTCCGGCGCACCTGCTAGGGTATTCTTCCCTACAGCACAAAAGGATATTGCCGAGACTTGTTTGACAGCCATCTCGCCGGACGAAGTTGTCGATGACTGTTACTATAACGGAGGTACGGCATCACGTAACTCAGGTAGTGGGTTTCTTGGCTATGCGGCTACCTACTGGGGCTTCCATGCACGGGAAGTGGACGAAGACGAACAGACGATCCAGGTTCTGATCAAGACATTTTTGAACAAGTTGCTTTGGAGAAGGCCGCCGTTGCAAGTACTAACTAATGAGCCTAGAATACCGTCTGAGCTCGGACTAGGGAAATACCCTCAGGACTGGACTGCTCTTCACTTCCTGGCTTACTTTGGGATCTTAAGCCGGTCTAGGCGCCTCCTTGCACAGGGAGCAAAACTAGACGCGAATGATAACTCCTTCCGCATTACGCCATTGCACTGCGCAGCTAGCCGTGGGAATATGGAAATAGCACAGTTCCTCCTCGACAATGGTGCAGATGGTAATGCTGTTGCGCGCGACGGCAGCACAGCACTACACCTCGCCACACAATACGGCCACCGAAACATTATGAAACTCCTCCTCCACCAGCCTGTTAACCCGCAGGTCGCGAACGAAGAAGGCGCCACGGCCCTCCAGCTGGCCGTGAAGACTGAATGGGACGAAGCGACCGTTCCACTGCTTGTCAAGAACAAGGTGGACATGAACACCCGCAATATCCGTACTGGTGATATGGCGCTGCACCTAGCGATCAGATATCGCCGGCCACGCATAGTCCTGCATCTTCTTGAGCGCGGTGCCTCTATCGATATGACCAATGAAGATGGATTAACACCCCTCCAGCTCGCAGTCAAGGTCGACAACTGCGAAGCCATCTCGGTCCTTCTCCAGCGCCGCGCGAATATCGAAGCACGCTCTCTCTCGGGGCTAACAGCGCTCCAGATCGCTGCGTATGAGAAGCACTGGGTTGCGTTTGACCTCCTAATCATTGGCGGAGCTGACATCAACGCGTGGAATAAAGATGGCGAGTCCTTACTGCATGAACAAGCGCGTCTTGCGACATCCCCGTCCATAGCCTCTAAGCTCTTGTCTCAAGGCGCAAACATTGAAGCCTTCACAGCCAAGGGTCTTACCCCGCTACATTGCGCCGCGGCAGCAGCTAACAAGACAATGTTCGCGTTCCTGCTGGACCGGGGCGCGAAACCGGATATCCTTACATCGAACGCAGAGTCAATACTACATCTCACCCCCCCACTCTCGGAGGACGGTCTGGCGATTCTGAAACTGGCAACATCGGGCCTTGGTCTCGACGTTAACGCTCCCTCATCGAAGGGATGGACACCACTTCATCAGGCTGTGTACATTGGCTCAGGCGCACCGGACCACGTGTTCCCCCGTGTATCAGAGTACATCAAGCACCTGGTCGCAAACAACGCCGACATTAACGCCCGTCTCCTCCAACCACGCCCACACACTCGGTCCCCATCCCACTCACACAGCAATACAAATACTCCCACGCACGTGAGCACTACCACCAACGCCGAGACGCCCCTCCACCTTGCCATAACCGCCATCCTCCCGCGGCCCAGCCTGATAACCCTTCTTCTCTCGCTAGGCGCTGACATCAACGCGCCGACGGCAGAAGGCAAGACACCTCTTCATCTCGCCGCAGAGCGGGGCCGCGAGTCTATCTTCCGGCTTCTGTATGAGGCCGGTGCTGATGCCAGTCTTGAGGCACCAGACAGTGCGAAGGCGGACGACGGGACAGATGGAAGGGGCGGAGGCAACACAGCGTTTGAGATTGCGTTGCGGAATCCGTTTGGACGGGAGTGGTTCGAGAGTGATGGGAGATTAAAAAGGAGGAGTGCTAGACGAAAGAGTGGGGATGGATATAGTGGATATAGTCTAGGGTTGGGCGGGGAGGAGAGAGACGGAAGGAGAGATAGTGTGGGGACAGTCATAGAAGAGGATCTTTTGGTGAATGGGGATATTGATGATGACGTGGAGGAGATGGCACATTTAGGAAGCGGTCTCCAGGATGGATATATGGAGAATACGGACGATGAAGCCGTGAAGGTGCGGAAACGGAAACATGTGCCTGTTCCAATCTCCCTGGGGAGAAATGAGACGCCTTATGTGGTTGTCTGACAATTGTTTGATATTTATTGTTTGCGCGTTTGAGCGAGCATCCTTGCAAGCATGGCAGGGCATTGGCATGGGTGGTGTTCAGCTATGGATATATATTCAAAAGCTACGATTTGACATGATACCCTAGATACGAGATAAAGAAGAAATGGGAAGACATTTACATTCCAAGTTAAGGATATTCCAAGGTTGGGGGCGTTGAAACTACCATCCTGCCAAAAGGCGGCATAGCCCCAGATTCCAACCTCGAGTACTCAAGTCAGTTTCTTCGCTTGCTTCCACTGCGAGTCCAACACCAGCAGTGGTAACTCCAACGCCTTAATAGCCAACGCGGTCGCCAACCCCCTGTTTCCAATCCGCACATCCGTCTTCCCATACCGATATACCCACCCAACTTTCCATCCGCCATCCTCACACTGCATCTCACGAAGTCTCTCTTCATCGACGACATCCGCGATGCCTACGTATCTTGCCGCAAGGAGACGCATTGCAAGCGCGAGTGCATCCCCGGGAAGTCCTACGCGCTCGACGACTCGTTCGCGGAGAAGACAGACGAACTCATCATGTGCGAGGAGTCCAGCTCCCTCTGTACTGGCACTCTCGAGAAAACGCGCAAGAAAGTAGAGGAATGCCTCGGGAGTCGCATAGTACCGCGTCCCGTCCATGTATGCGCGGTGTTTAAGGACGTCGCGGACCCAGGACAGAGTGGTATGGAGCTCGTGGCCGCGCCCGTACCTGTGGAAGAGCGTGAGGACATTGACGCAGACGACCGGGTCTACGCGCGGGCGGGTCGTGTCAAAGTAGGTCTGTCCCATTAAATTAGCTTTATTTCTTTTCTTTTCTTTTTTTTTGGTGTACGCTTCGTGCTTTGTGCTTTGACTGACACGGACGTACCAGGATTATCCCGTCGGCGCTGACATGGCTGGCCATCTCGTTTAGCACGGACTGCACGATTGAGACGTCTGGAGGTTCCAATATTGTCAATGCGAGGGCCGTGGTGTCAAAGTCGTCAGGGTATGCGAGGGTTGTGAGGAGAGGGTTCCCTACGGATTCTAATTCAGTTGTCTGTGGGAGTCAAAGAGGTACCCTCTGATAGATAGGCAGGTGGAAGGGTTTTGCATACCTATGAAGAAGTTCCAAGACCGCGCGTGTTCTTCGAGGTAAACGAGCTCACTGGGTGCATGATCCAGGTCAGTCTCTTCACCTCTATCAGTCAAAGCGGGCAGACAGACCGATCCCCGGTAGCCTCCAGCACCAGCAACTGCGTGAAGTTATCCCGGATCACCACCCCGGTGCTTGTAACGCTATGCAGGCGCTTCGCATTGACACGGAGAAACTCCTTCCCACGCGCAACCGGATCACACAGTATGTTCTGCAGCGAGCGCAGAGTTGCATTCGTATCTGTGTGCAGGATTACACGGCTCCCGACTGATCTCGCAGGGAGGACGTTCTCGGGATTCGTCTCGACAAAGAGCGCTCTCTCAGGCGAATCGAACAGCCCCAGTTCGTGCAGCACATGCCGATAGAAGCACAGGTCTGGCTTGCGCATGCCGACCTGGCACGAGACGAAGATGTGGTCGAATAGGGCCCATTTCGAGATGCTGTCCTGGAGAGTAGCGTATTCGGGTTGAGGGATATTCAGCATGCCACAGAGCATAGGTCCGCTCCCATCTGCTTTCGCTTTTACTTTGAGAGGCTGCAAGTTATTGATGAGGTGCTCATGCTCATGATCTTCGTTTCGCACAATCTCTCCCTGGACCCGGGCGCGGGCTCTTGCTTGGACTCGGGCCTGCAAGATCTCAGCAAGGTCGGCCACATCGAGCGAGTATCTGGTTGAGAGCATCCAGTAGGCCTCCTTTTCCGTCAGCTGGCCGCATTCATAGCCGTGCCAGATATCCGAGGAGAAGATGTCTTTCAGAATATGACGCGAGATGTTTGCGCTCGCAAGGACTGGTCGAGGCAGGAAGAGGTCCGATAGGTCAAAGACAACCGCTATGACTGGATCATGAAGCATTGTCGATCTGTCTCGGCTCGGGCCCATAGGTCAAGGTCAAGTTCAGTTCCAAGTTCAGGTGAAGGAGTTGCTGGGGTTGTTGCGAGACGACGGGAATTCAGAGTCCAGGAACGACAGGCACCTACGTACTTATATCCCCAGGGCCTGTCCTAGTAGGGATTCTGTTCTAATGGCCTACAGCTCATTCACCTTGTGTCTCACTCTGAGCTTGCTTGGAATGGGACCTAAGCATGATTACCAGCAGCATCACCTTAGTTCTATCCTTCAATTATCCATTCACTCCCGCGCCAAGCGACGCCATGGCGTAATGCAGCATTAGCCCACGGCATTAAAATCCTTCGCATTCACTGTACAAGGAGAGGATGTCGGGGGAACCGCTCACATGCAGTTGAAACGCCTGTAGATCATGCAACCCATACCATATAGCGCCGACGTTTCCCGCTCCGCAGCGTTTGGCTACCTAGGTAACCTCCTGTTCCCTTCACAACAGCTGGAGTTGTGGCTTGCCCTGCCAATCAGATCATGCAAGGCTTAGGTCTAGCGTCAGATGGCGTTGTCACGTACGTGTACGTCCTAGAAAACGCCTGCATACACTAGACCTCAGGCCAGTAAAGCGAGCGCCGTACTACTCATGACGACCATCCCATTCATATCTGATGGATTGTCGGTGCGGTATCCGGTTAGATACGGTATCGCAGGCAGGGGACTATGCAAGCCTATATTATTAGGGCCAGGGAGATAATCTGGACCAAATCAGGCTTTTCCCTTAGATGTCGACCTCCAGAGCCAGAACTCGACTCCCACCCGGACGATGACTAGAGGTAAGGAGACTGACTGTTAGCGTTGGAGTTTGGAAATTCACTATAATGTCATGTTCATTGCAACACCTGTCACTACATGGAGTGAAGGGTATCTAGTCTACCTAAGAGCGCAATAGTACAGCATTGGCACTCGTCACTCATTCAGCGTTACCTATTTCAGCTTGTATATTCATTGCAATTAAATGTGGCAACATCTTTGGCTTCATCTGGGCCTAATTTCACCAAGGATCAAGTGACGGCCACAGGATGCATATGTTAGTCTAGACTGTAGAATCTAGCTATGCAGGTTTGAAGCTTGATTTGTCACTAGGCAGAGTAACAAGTTTACTGGAGGTAATGACATTGGCGACTTAAGGTAATTCTCTGTGTTCAATAGATACTTCTATCGGTATCGATCTACAGAAGATGGAAACGCCGGCCCCCGCTATTGGGCGCGCTTCTCGTGTCTATCCTAGCACTACAGCACGTAACATTCAAAGAGAAAAAGGTCTGGGAGCCGAGACCCAATGAATCTGAAGCAGATCACCCCATCATCCGAATCACGATATAAACCCAGCCATCCCCATAAGCCGCCGCCCTGACCACCTCCTCCACCGGGGCGGACATCGGCACCTGCGCTCCGTGCAGCACTGGCTTCGCAATGACCGGCGTTCGGCGACTGGGAAATAGATTTGGGAGTATGGAGTGGAGTGCAGTGCCAATTGTTTGCGTCTGCGGTTGCGCTTGCGCTGCGCCCGGTGATGATCCTGAAACTCCCGACGACGAAAGAGTTGACTGCGCCATTTGCCGTTGCAGCTGTGATGGAGTTGTAGATATTGTTGGGGGGATGGGCGATTGTACGACCTTGAGAAAAGGAGAGTCCGAGTCTGAGTCGGGTTTTGGTGGAAGAGGGAGGAAGAGCCGGACCGGAAGGTTGCGGAGCGGCTGGTGTGAGTTTGGCGGGAGGAGAATGTTCATTATGCGCTGGAAAGAGGGAAGGTCGACTTTCGGCGCAAAACAAGAGCTATTAGCGATCGCTTTCGACAAGAGAAATTTAGGACGGATCGGGTCGGGGAAGTACCATCCTGAACAGCCTTCCACAGCCCCGACGAGTCATCCTTCGAAAGCGTCATGATCCCTTTCGCTGTTCCGTTGCGGACAAAATCAGCCTCTTTGACACTGTTAATGAATGCATCATGCATGACCATTCCCTGGGCATCAAGCCGGACAAGCTCTGCATCAGGCCAGTCGCTGAAATGCACAACAAGTCGCCAAGGAAGCTGCTCGTCGTCTGGTGCATCAGCCTCGCTTGATTTCGTCGCTGGGTCGGCACCCGCATACAGATCATAAAGCAGGCCAACGGGGTAGTGCCATTTCAACGGCACGCCTTCGAAGGAGAACCAGCCGTCGTGGGGCTCTGAGGCAGTGGGGTCAATGAGTGATGAAGAGAAAAAGGCTTTCAGCCTGGGGAGGAGAGACGGTAGATATGAGATTCGGGGACAGGAGATCTGGAATTGGATTAGCCGCGAGGTTCCTTGGGTTGAGGACAGACATGCAGTACAAGATACGGGTCTGTCTGGTCGTATGTGCGGCTCTCAGATGGAGCGAGGACAATTTGTAGAGGGAGCTGGCCTTCCCAGACGGATTTCTGGATGCTGTTCAATGTGGCTGTTTCCATGGCCATGGTTGTCTGGTAGCTGTTAGTGCCTGTTCCTCCACAGGCAAGGAGCTTACTGGGACGGTGGTCGGTAGCCTACAGCATCTCCCGCCCGCTGAGGGACCTATGATCAGGGAATAATTAGAAACCGATGAATGAGAGATGCCAAAACCATTAAAAGATGCAGTAGATGCTGTAATGACGGTGGTTAGACTGGAAGAAAGCCATCCCTCCGAAGAAGGCAACATTACCGACAAAAAAGCACGTGATATACCACCATATACGACATTCTAACGGTGATATAAGGACGTTTTATCATTATGTCCTGTCTACCGGTCTACACCATGCTCAGGGAGTAGGAATTATTTGATTGATTATTCTAATGGCTAATCTGTTAATATCGGACTGCGTTGGTGACTTATGGTCGTACTGCACCACTGTATATTCTGTGTCATATTGCCCTAATTAACTTTGCTCGGATGAATTTGTAGATTTTATATAATATTGGCATCTATGCTGAACAGTTTAGATTCACCCAGCACGTAATTTCTTCCGTGGTGAAAAGTACGTACGCGAGCCAGTATATTCTTGTGGTGCATCCATCGTTCTTAGCGATCATATACGTGGTGTGAGAAGCGAGATGGACTGCCGCATCATGGGCCAGAGGTTGTCCATATGTAGGTTACAAGCCCTAGTAAAAGTGGATGTCCATAGTAAAAGTGGGTGTTAGGTAACCGTGCCCTCAGCAACCAGGGAAGAGCTCGTGTTAGAACCAGGTCGTACAGGTTACTGGCTAGAAACCATGGATGATATTACACTATTGCAATCAAAGAGCTCCGGAAGAGACGTAAATGAACTACGCTTGTAATAACACTGGTAGAAATGCCATGGGAGCTCGCGTGACGAGCCCAGAGTGATCTGCGCTGCAAGGGGTTGAGATGGCTCATGCGCTTCGCTATAAGGAGGCTTGCGGGTGCATGGGAGTTCCGGGGTTCCCGGTGCCCCTTAACCTTCTCATAAGCAAGGGACGTACGTGAAGCTGCGATGTCAGTGGGAAAGCAGGTCTACCTTGACCTGGATGTGCTGCATGGAGTGCTAGCTTGCTTGAATGTAGCATAAAGGATGAACGAGGAAGGAGACCATTCCGTGGTCGACGACTCCTATAAGCTCTGTAGGCCTTTCGCGGACTCGACATCCAGTGTGTATATAGTACGCAGACCCGTCTGAAACTGCAAGGCCTTAACTATCTTCAAAGCCTTAGCGCTGCGGACATAGCGGGGAATGCATGTGGTTCGGTACTTCGAAAGTGAGATTTGGTTCAGATCCAGCTGCTAAAAGTAGCTAGCACACGACCGTTTCAGACGAAGTATAGCTGGTCTTACTCGCTTCGGTTATCCCTTCCGATGACCAGAGCGCTCTGTAGGCATGCGCAGGTTCACCTGCATGTCGGCTGAACTGTGGAGAGGGCTTGTAAGTCAGAAGCAGCAACGGACGTCACTGTTGCTCAGGCTGCTATGATGATTGGCGCTCACACGTTTCAGCTTCTGTAGCCTTGGCTCTGAGCTTTAAGTCACCTAATTTCAAACAGATCAGCGTTGTGCATATACTCGTAGATACTTTCCACTCTTGTCACGAAACATGTCCATGCGAATTGGAAACATGCCTCAGCTGAAAGTGCTGGCCATGGGACTAGTCAGAAGCCAGCGTGATATCTGTGCTGGATACTCTGACAACCTTTCTTATGCCGAGAAAGGCCATTGTTATGCCGGACATTCTATCGTTTAGCTCGGGTGGACTATTAGCAGTGCACTGAGGCAGTGCAACGCCGCGAACTGTTTGCTTGGCAACAAGAGAGGCAATGTTAGCCGAGAGGAAAAGTACGAGTTGGATTGTACTCTGGAGCTACGGAATAGCTTTGCAAACCGCTGCAGAGCCTCAAGGTAAATCCTGGCTCCGCGGTCCTGAGACTGGGTCCGAATCAGGAGAACAGGCCAGCCGCAGCAGTGACATGTCTTGTTTATGTGCTTATTGTTTATGAGTTGTCATAAAATTGACTGACGAACAATCACCGGTATATGCACACTCATAAGCAATCGCTTACGACCCAACACGCCGTAACAAGCTGCAGCTTCGTTGCTTTCGCAAGACTCAAGGGCAAGCCTGACAGTCACAGCCGTGATCGAGAGCTCATCACATTACAGACAATTTTAATGGCTTTGTGGGATGACGTTTGATTTAATGAACTTTGGCGTGGGGAATGGTTCATTTTGGGACAGGTTGGCGGGTATGGGATAAGGGAGAATATCCAAGACTAGGACCCGACATTCTGTCACCCGTTTCCCAGAATAGTGGCCGCCGTTAGCGCAGCTGCAGCGGTAGCTGCAGCTAGGTCCAGGTTCAATGCTAGAATGTGTCTTCCCGGGACCATAAAACCAGACCGTAGTAGAAAGCTTGATTAGTGACGCGTGCATGTCACTGCCAGGCCCAGGCTGTCCGCGAGACTTGAGCCGCGGAGAAATGCAAGGGTATCCCACGGCTCCGGGCGCAGTTCGGTGGAGGTAATCTCGGTCCTGTCGCTGAGAGCATCTGGTGTCCCACAATTAACGTTGTATTGCTTTTTTGCAGGTGACACGTAAATTCTCTTGTGTCTCGAGCTCCAAGCGGCGCTCGTGTCAGAAGCCGGATACTCCGTACGGACATTCATTTAATCATGCAAATTCCCACTGGAGCAAGAACCAGGTCGATCATTGACATGTCTCTTCGCAGCTCAAGATTTGAGACGCATGGTGCGAAACGAAGCGAGACGCGACCCAGCGAAAGGTATGTGAATGTCCTGAGATTAGCCGTCAACCATGAGTGTCAGCAGTTTCGGGCATGGTGAATGAGTAATATCACTATGTAATTTCACTGAAAAATTAATTATTAGATAGGTTTGTGAGCTGTGGTGGGAGGAAAAGTGGGAAAGAAAAAGCAAAAACACGCCAGCGGAGTCTTACCTCCCAGCTCCCACGGGAGACATTAAGGATAGAAGATTCGTTTGGATCGAGAATGGTATGCACACGCGGACGAATAAAATCTTGGGATTCAACAAGTATAGGAAAGATAGATCCGCACCTGACCAGCACTAAGGGGATCAATTCCAGCGGTTTAGAGCAAGGCCTGCCAGCTTCAAGACAGTAATCCTCGGCACACCTCAAGATACAAGGATTGCGGTCATTCATAGCCCAAAGGATACCCCGTAGAGAATTGTTTGTATGCGATAGGCAGTCCCAACGGGTACGGAAGCGTGGGAGGCTTGCCGTTGCTTTCGATCATGGGATCACCAACGTCGGTTGAACATGGCCGAACTTCAACATTTGTCTGTTCTCCGCTAAACCATGCTCGCACAGCCATTGATTCAATCCTCATTACGAATGACATTGTAATCGGCGGCTCGTATGAGGTAGACCTCGGGCCAGACTTGCGCAAGCTTAATCGCACGTACGAGTTTCAGCCATTGTCCCTGCCAAGATGAATAGACGTCGCGTATCCCTTGACGCCTCACGAGCTAGTAAAACGAATCAGCTCCATCTCGGTTTTTCGACGCACTTGCTAGTCACTATGTCCAACTCTGCTAATCCAATGGGTCCGGATTCGTATACCGAGAGTCTGGGAAGGTGGCTTAGGGCTCATGTGCCCGGTGGAGGTTTGGCCCACTGTTCTCAGATGCCCCGGAACGTGCGTTCTGGACCCGTTGTCGCCCGTTAAGAATCCAGTTACGTTAAGGTATCGTAGGTCGAAGCGGCCCCATGCATGATCATTAAACGCATTTCGCGGACCAGGGCGCTGATCGACCCGCTCTATACCCTTGGTGGGCGAGCTGATTTAACCGAAGTACTGTATTGTCGACTGTATGATTCGCGATTATCGCGCTCCAGAGGCCAAAAGCCGATATTCTTGCGCGTTGTATACCCAATCGGAGCCTCACCCTTGGAAATAGGACTGAGAGGTTGAAGCAATCTTTACCTTTCAGGGATATTGTAGAGGTCTCTACCCGGAAGCGCGGTACTCGAAGATCCCCATCGCACCTGAGCGGCATCACTTCCGCGGTCTGTTGAACTGTGGGCTCTAATTTTTTTCCCACCTTCCAACAGTGAATTGTTCCATTCTTGTCCAGGGAAACGAAACTCTGTCTTGTTTCAAAGGTCCACTCTTGCTTGTGACACATTATCAAGAATCGCATTGATGGAAAGGGTTAGTATCTCATATACTTGCGAGATATAAAGCAGATTCATTCCTCGGCGATACTCGAGTACTCACCAGCAACATTAACGCACTCTTCCAAGCAACTTCCTTCATCCTGTATCTTGGCCGCTACAAAATCGCCTCACACTCTTGCTTCTATATCATCGGATTTCTGAGGACCGAGATTCAACTCACTCTTTCAATCAAGGTGGTCAGACAAGAGCATCAGACATATTAGACATGTCATCAAATGGCCAAGAGTCATTGCAGTAGGCTCCCACCTCCTTACACCCATTGGCAACTCGCTAACATGACTGTTCCAGGAATTCCGACGGGGCAGACAACAAGCTCAGCGAAGAAAACTTGAAGAGAGTGCCGGACGAGAGCGGCCGCGGCGCTGAGCGATTCGCCGAATTGTCCTCAGAGGATTCACCATACTTTGCTCGTGCGGCCATGGAGAATCGTTCAGAGCACTTGAACCAGCTGAAAAGCCAACTGGACGCAACGGACGAGCTTTTGAGGAAGTGATGAAGAAGACAAAAGTTCATATTGGGAGCATCAAGGGTGTCTGTCACGTGGGGGATCTTTCTATATACACGGTCTATCTCAAAAGCATATTCCAAAGCAAGGGGAGCGGACGTCATATAACGACGTCCACGGGCCAAAAAAAGTATGGATTTGTTGTATTATAGTTGGCGCGAAATCAAAGCAATGTATCGAAGATAATCTGCGCGACTTCGTCGTATTTCGTGCTGGGGAATTCGTGGCCAGCGGCAAAGTCTTTGAAAATCACAGTATTTCCAAGGGTTGCGTTCGCGTCCTCTATTAGTTCATTTTGGATGATGATCGAATCATCATGGCCATACATAATGACGACTTTGTCACTCGGAAGGCCGTTTGATTTTTGCACCGCCGCAGAGAGGACTTTTTGCTTGGATAGGTGGCTCCCAAGTCGCTCCCACGTTTCTCGTTGCCGTTGATTGAGGATGGGACCATAGCGCATGCTAGATACAAAGGCGTGTACAAATCCACTATGGTTGTTCACCTGCCAAGAAACAGCAGCCGGAACAGTGACATGAGGATATGAGCGGGATAGCAGCTGGATCTCTTCCTCTTTTTTGGAAGGTAGTTCTTCAGTGAGCGCGTCACCCGTATGCAACTTTTTCTGTTGAGGCTTCGGCGTGGAAATGGGTCCGGCACGTAAACGGACACCAGAAAGGTATTTGAGGAGTCGGTCCGGCAACCCTCCAGAATACAAGAACCGGGTACGGAAGCTGATATGCTTGTCGCGAATCAACCCTGCAGGAGCAAGAAGCACCAGAGCCGACAAGAGTTGAGGGAAGAATGAAGCAAAAGATGTAGCAATACCGCCGCCAAGGGAGTAGCCGACTAGACAGAATTTGCCTGAACCGGCTCCCGTCCACGAAATTGGCGAGGAACTCAGAGCCAAGAAGATCTGAGATGCGAAAAGCCGTTCGTCTTGGGGAAGATCAGCGGGGCAGTCCGAGTAGCCTCTCCCGAATCTGACGGCAGCAATTAGTAGAAAGCTCGAGCCAGTCAAGAACCATGGCACTCACAAATCAAACAGCATAACCCGGCAACCTCGGTCTACCAAGCCGTGAGCTAACCCGCCAAGTGAGATGCAAGGAGTGGTAATGCCGTGGACAAGCAATACCTTGGGCCCGTGCTCTGGGCCCCATTCGTACACACGGATCGATCCATAGGGGGTCTGGACGTCTCGGGCCCCAGGCAGTACATCCATTGGCAGAGGGTGATTATTATTGTTTGCACCTGCAGCTTGCATAGCAGCGAGCGGGGAATAATATGTTTTGTTCTCCATGGGCTGGCTCGGGTACAAGGCGCGTAGGAAAAGGCCTAAGCTTAAGGATATCCCTGCGGCAGCGAGCAGGGTATATTGGAAGCGGTTATCTGCAAGAGAAACCGGGAGCTTCTCGACACTGCACCAGGAAGCCATATTTAGATTCTGGCTGGATTACCGCGTCACTTCCAAGGTTGGTTTTGGGTTGTTACTCTCCTTCTGGGCAAAACGCACAAAGGTTGAGGTTGACGGAAGAACAAGGAGAGAAACACACGGAAAGAAGGAGCGGCGGGCTGGTGAGCTGGGATTCGTTCCTGAGATTGAATCCTGGAAGATAAGGCACAAGCCGAGGCTTTGCTTATCTATGCGGCCATATACGGCTAGTACAGACTGTGTTTGGTCACGTGACCAAATGGGCTAGCATAGGCGCTGGAGATGTCATGGATACTGAAGCCTTACACCTTCGCCTTACAAGGCTAATTGCGATAAGGATGGTCATTATCCCCGTCTAGTTGACTTGCCGGCCTGGCATTACCCGAGGGATCCAGGACCTAGCTTTGCATTGGTGTCCTAGGGCCCCATATACGCTCTTTGTCGCTCCCCAGGATGCCCGTGACCAAAACGAACAGAGCGACTATCCATCCTGCGGCAGCAGATCATTCCTTTACACCCTTTTTCTGTATCCAAAGCGGAGGAGGTCTCCGTCTTGGGGTTTGAAAAGTGTTTCGACTTAATTCCGGGTAAGTCAGGAAGGCCACTGGGACACGAGGCTCCGCGTCCGGGTTTATTGCGATTCGTGAGGTGGTGTTGTCAAGGTCGTCCGTAATCGCCTAAAGTGTACGGTCAATATACGCGGAGGTTCCATAAGGAAACGATCGACATGGCACGGCGTCAGTGTGAGTGACCAGATCTCTCGACCCTTAAACCGGACCATTCAACACGCAATACCACACTCTGTCGGCGTAGCCGACCTCCCGTCATGCCATTCATCTGCACTGGCCCCTGGAGTGTCAGTTTATCTGCCATCTCTCGAACGAAAATTTTTCGGTCCTCTAAGAGACACAATGTGGATGCTCGGGTGCCTTGCGGGCGTTGTTTCAGAATAGGTGTGGCTGCATGCTTGATTGTTCCCTGGTGATTTCTGGCCTGGGATCCTACTTGACGGCCAGAATCAGGGGAGAGCGATTAGCGAAACACTGGCGTTGCCCGCAAATTACTGCAGAATCCGGGGTCAGCCTGCAATTGACGGGATTCCATTCAATCCTTCAAGCCCATCCCCGCACTGCGGAGATCGCCAGGGTGAAGAACGGCCCAGAAGAATAAATTAACCCCACCCAGACCCTAAACGCCTAAAGCCTTCAGACTGCGGGTGCCGGGTGCTCATACAACACTTCCGGTGGCTTTGACATTGTCTCTAGCCTGCATTCGAATGGCCAAGACTCGCTAGTCTGCGTCCTTGCCATCTCACTCCGGAGAAATTCTGGCGCCACCTATCTGCTTGATGTATGAAATGAGTTAGGACCACATGTCGTTCGTTGAATTCACTTACGTCCAACAATCCACCGGCAGGGCACTGTGAATTAGTGCGGTGGTGGTCCGGGTTCAGGTACCGAGTTGTTCCTGCAGACCTTTAAATGCCGTGCGCTATGCGGATGAAATGCCTACAGAGACTTCACACCAGGAACTAGCTTCCTACGCAAGGATGTCAGTGCCACAATCGGGCAACTCAATCTGGTGGTGCTGGTCCAAGTTCCTGTCCGTCAAACACCGAAACGACGCGGCCATAATCATGTGCAGAACATACTGCTCCTGCAATATCCCACAATTCAAGCAAGATCGACAAAACAATTCCCCATATTGTATGTGCCCGGGTTCTCTTCGGAGCTTCCTCCGTAGCTTACAATGGACTTGGACGTCAAGTCATCCTTGCCATTGGTTGTTGGTGGGACTCCACACGCTCGGTAGCTGCATTTCATTTCTACAGCTAGCGAAGGCCATTAGCATTCGCCTTGGTAACTTGGAGCTGTTGCCGCCGCTCTGGAGTCGCTTTTGCTTCACAGTAAGGGTGAAACAGTGAGCATGTCGGCACCGCGGTCCGTCAGCCGTTTTGGTTCAGGCATGGTAGATAGATTATCCCTAATGAGCATGCAAGCTATGAGACAGTATCATCTTGAGGTCAGGGTATAAAGACCGCTAGTCTGCCCACCCTTGGCCGTGATCATCAGCTCTGCCGGACAGACAACAGAAGACAAAAAGTCAATCTTTTGTTTTTCAAGATGTATCAACGCGCTCTTCTCTTCTCTGCTCTTTTATCCGTGTCGCGGGCCCAGCAGGCAGGCACCGCACAGGAGGAAGTGCATCCCTCCTTGACATGGCAAAGGTGCGAGGCTAGCGGATCGTGCACCGAAGTTGCGGGTTCCGTCGTGTTGGATTCCAACTGGCGCTGGACACACTCAGTTGATGGGTACACAAACTGCTACACTGGCAACGAGGTGAGTATCTTCCTAGTCAATCTTCCAAATTTCCAGCCGGCTAATTCAATTTATAGTGGGATGCGACCTTGTGCCCCGACAACGAGTCGTGCGCTCAGAACTGCGCTATTGACGGCGCCGACTATGAGGGCACTTACGGTATCACGTCCAATGGCGACTCGTTGACTCTCAAGTTCGTCACCGGTTCCAATGTTGGCTCTCGTGTCTACCTGTTGGAGGACGACGAGACCTACCAGACGTTCAACCTGCTCAACAACGAGTTCACCTTTGACGTTGACGTCTCTAACCTCCCTTGTGGTCTGAACGGTGCTCTTTACTTCACCTCGATGGACGCGGATGGCGGCATGAGCAAGTACGAAGGCAACAAGGCCGGCGCCAAGTATGGAACGGGCTACTGCGACTCTCAGTGCCCTCGTGACATCAAATTTATCAACGGATTGGTGATTATTCTATATTCCATGATATCCGAGGAATAGATCAGCTAACTCTCGTTCAGGGCAACGTTGAGGGATGGGAACCCTCCGATAGCGACCCCAACGCGGGCGTTGGTGGAATGGGTACTTGCTGCCCTGAGATGGACATCTGGGAAGCCAACAGCATCTCCACTGCCTACACCCCCCACCCTTGCGACAACGTCGAGCAGACCATGTGTGAGGGCGACTCCTGTGGCGGCACCTACTCCGCCGACCGCTACGCCGGCACCTGTGACCCTGACGGTTGCGACTTCAACTCCTACCGCATGGGTAACACCAGCTTCTACGGCCCCGGCGGCATCGTCGACACCTCCTCGAAATTCACTGTCGTGACTCAGTTCATCGCGGACGGCGGTTCCCTCTCCGAGATCAAGCGCTTCTACGTCCAGAACGGCGAGGTGATCCCCAACTCTGAGTCCAACATCTCCGGTGTCGAAGGCAACTCCATCACCTCGGAATTCTGCACTGCCCAGAAGACGGCCTTCGGTGACCAGGACATCTTCGCTCAGCACGGCGGCCTCAGCGCCATGGGCGATGCCGCGTCCGCCATGGTCCTCATCCTCAGCATCTGGGATGACCACTACGCCAGCATGATGTGGCTTGACAGCTCTTACCCCACCGATGCTGACCCAAGCCAGCCTGGTGTTGCTCGTGGCACGTGCGAGCAGGGTGTTGGTGACCCTGATGTTGTTGAGTCCGAGCACCCCGATGCCTCTGTGACCTTCTCAAACATCAAGTTCGGTCCGATCGGCTCCACCTTCTAAGCGCGACGCTTAGTGCCATTGTACCTTGAGTATATGGTAACATTGGAAAGACATTTGAGAACGTTCTTGTACATAGTGGCTGTAGATCCTGCCGGGTTATCAGGTTGTTCTCCCTTTGTCTCAGTATATGTTTTTAACAGCTGGACCACTTGTTGAGCGGCACCAGCAGTTGATTTTTGCTTTGTACCTTCGTTTCCCCTGTTATCTCTCCAAAATTTCGAATGGAATTACTTGGCATACAATACTTCCCTGAGTTTCAACAATCCTTTCAGAAACGCCTATTAATTATCATGTAGTTGAGTGTCGTCATCGACCCCCAAAGGGGCAGTGAAGAGAGTAGACTCATGGCGCCGCTAAGTCACATGATATCAGAGGGGACAGTCTGCTCCTCAGGCGGCGAGCTATACAGGAGTGTGTGAGCAATCAAGGTCAAATTAGCTGCACTGGTTAACATTCTTGGAAAACATTAGCCTGGGCTCGGCACAACTTGGTATAAAGCCAGACTTACCAAGCCGGGCATGAGTAAATAGATCGTTCTTGAAAACAGAGAGTAAGAGAACAGGAAGGAACGTTGGAGTACGTAGCGTAGACTTATGATACCAAGGGTAATGTTTTAGCACGGGTGGAGAGTTGGAAATGCCCATATTGCGTGAGAATATCGATGCTGCTGTTTTCCTGCAGCTGAATTTAGAGCAAGAGGGTCACTGGCTACGAATGACTATTCGGTAGTGCCATTGGAGCTGATATTAACCTTGAATTGAGGAGGGTCTTGATGTATATATTGGTAGAACAAGCGGTATTGGTGTTATGTAAGCCAAGGCGGGATGATATATTGAAAATCCGCCACTCTTGCCAATTTGACTAAGTAGCAAGAGATGATACATTTTATTATCTATGCTATCTAGGCATTTTCGGTGTTGGTTTAGAAGTAATGGACTAAAGCAAGCTGAGGTTGAGCGAGAGCATCAGCCTAATATCTGGCAGGTGCGGAATAGTGGTATAGAGCGCGCTAAGACTTCAAGGATTTCTGCTGGCAGTTACCAGATGGGTGGAAAAATAACCATATATTATTATCTCCGTAGCGGCTATTCTGAGCATTGATTTTATAGAGCTTTACTGTAGTAAAATCGGTGGAACAGCCCATCTTTGTAGAGGTCTTATTGATAGGCGGAGTATTCTCGGCCCGCACTAGCAAACAAAACAAATTATCCCAGGAAAGCTTTAAGCTCCATTCCAAAAATCCGACGATCCCAAGAGCAGCTTCTGAATTGCAAGCCACAAATTCACAGACACACTCCTGAAGGTGTCGTTACCACAATGTTCGACACAGTCTGCACCCTTCCGCTAAGCGCAGACCTCTTCGCGCAAGCAATTCACCCCTCCGAACCAATTATCTCAGTCGGTCTATCAACAGGGCACGTTCAGACGTTTCGACTCCCCCCTGAAGAAGAGGAGGAGAATAGTGATGACGAGCAGGCGTCAGTCTCCAGCTCGCGCAATGGCAGGGGTCATATTGATACAATGTGGCGGACGAGGCGGCATAAGGGGAGTTGTCGCACGTTGACATTTGGGATTGACGGAGAGATGTTGTATTCTGCAGGCACAGATGGGCTGGTTAAGGCCGCGCGGGCCGAGACGGGAGTCGTTGAGAACAAGATCTTGATCCCGACGGCGAAAGATGGGTGTGTGCCGTCTTGATTACACTCAATGGCTTGTCATTGACCTTCGAATGCTGACAAGTTTTCTCCTACTTGACAGATCGGTCGACGCGCCTACCATTGTTCACGCGCTCTCTCCGCAGACGTTGTTACTTGCTACAGACTCGAGTAAACTGCATTTATATGACCTGCGTGTCCCCTACTCAAAGGTCGCGGCTCCGCCCCAGCAGACGCATCGCCCTCACGACGACTACGTTTCGTCCCTGACGCCGCTCCCGGCGTCAGATACCAGCACGTCCGGGTTCAGCAAGCAATGGGTGACGACCGGAGGGACAACGCTGGCAGTTACGGATCTCCGCCGGGGCGTGCTCATGCGCAGCGAAGACCAGGAAGAAGAGCTCGTCAGTTCGACGTACATCGGCGGCCTATCATCCAGCGGAACAAGCCGTGGGGAAAAAGTTGTAGTTGGCGGATCCAGCGGCGTCCTGATGCTCTGGGAAAAGGGCGCTTGGGATGACCAGGATGAGCGGATCTACGTTGAGCGAGGCGCGGGCGGCGGAGAGTCCCTCGAGACCCTTACTGTCGTCCCTGAGGAACTGGGCAAGGGCAAAATGATCGCTGCAGGTCTCGGCAGCGGAAAGGTAAAGTTCGTCAGGATGGGCCTCAACAAGGTTGTCTCGGAACTTACGCACGATGAGACGGAGGGCGTGATCGGGCTGGGCTTCGACGTTGAGGGCCGTATGGTCAGTGGTGGTGGGCAGATAGTCAAGGTCTGGCATGAGACGGCAGATTCGATAGGAGGTGAGAAGCGCGGTTTTGGGGGAGACAGTGATGACAGTGACGACGACTCTGACGATAGCGATCATGAGCCGAAGCAGGGCGACGACTCGCGGCGGAAACGCAAGAAGCAGAAGGGCAAGGATCGTGGCAAGGCCCCCGAGGTCATGGCGTTCGCTGATCTGGATTAGGGCTGTGGATAGCGATACCCTTATATTGTACAGTATACTATAGTGCTCTGCTGGGCCTTGAAAATAACCGTAACGATATCATACTGCATATATCCGCAATTCCGTCCTGATGCCGGATCGCGGGGGATTTCCGACGAGTATTTGATCAGCGGAAGTATAGGATAGCATACAACACATGCCAGAACCGGGCATCAGACACAGGGCGCTATCTACAACTGCTGCTGACATCTTCTCTCGCATACCGTTTTCTAGATACTATGGTCGCTAGAGTCAAAGCTCGAAAGCAACGGCTAAATCTTATCCGACTACAGCCCCGCGGCTTCGAGACCCACGGCAACGACCACTGCCGAAGTCTACAAGCTTCATGACGTTCCTAACGTTGCCGGTGGGGTGTGGGGAGAATGCCGATTATTCATGATGATCAAGCGCTCAGAGTTCTATATCAAACAGCGTACTTCCTCCCTTTCTCTTCTTTTTCCATCTGCACTCCTTTACCCTAATCCACAATGGACGCCTTCGAGTACAACGCCAACCCTGGCCGCGTCGTCTTCGGCAGCGGCACCCTCCAGAAACTCCCCGATGAGATCGCTCGCCTGGACAAGAAGGCTCCCCTAATCCTCTCGACTCCGCAGCAGGTCAGCCAAGCCGAGCGCGTGAAGGAGGTTCTGAAGGGCCAGGTTGCCGGGATTTTCACAGAAGCGACCATGCACACGCCCACGCATATCACGGACAAGGCGGTCGAATACGCAAAGGCACAGAATGCCGATGTTGTTATTTCGATCGGTGGTGGGAGCACTATTGGCTTGGGAAAGGCTATCAGTATCCGCACTGGGCTCTACCATGTCTGTATCCCGACGACATATGCAGGGAGTGAGATGACACCTATCTTGGGCGAGACGGCAGACGGGTTAAAGAAGACTCGCTCGGACCCGAAGATCCTCCCTGGCACTGTGATCTACGATGTTGATCTTACGATGACCCTGCCCACTGCGATGAGCGCAACGAGCGGTGTTAATGCAATTGCTCATGCTGGTTAGTGTTTCTGATCTCTCCTGACGGTACCTGGAAGGTTAACTGGATCTAGTCGAGGCACTCTACGCCCGCAACACCAACCCCGTTATCAACCTGATGGCCGTCGAAGGCACTCGCGCGCTGGCCTCAGCCCTACCCGAAATTGTCGAGAACCCCTCCTCCCAGTCCGCGCGCTCGCTCGCTCTCTACGGCGCCTGGCTCTGCGGAACCTGCCTAGGCAGCGTGGGCATGTCTATCCACCACAAGCTCTGCCACACCCTCGGCGGTAGCTTCAACCTTCCGCATGCGGAAACGCATACGGCCGTTTTGCCGCATGCGATCTCCTACAATGCCCCTAAGATCCCCGAGGCGATGAAGAAGTTGGCTGAAGTGCTGCCTGAGAGCAACGGTGATGCGATCCAAGGGCTGAATGTCTTGCTTACCAAGTTGAAGGTTAAGCGTGGTGTTAAGGACTTTGGGATGAAAGAGGAGGATATTGATAAGGCGGCCGATATTGCTGTTGGCAATCCTTACTGGAATCCGAGGGAGATCGAGCGCGAACCCATCCGCGAGTTGATTCGAAGAGTGTGGGCCGGTGAGCCAGCGAGAGCTGATCTGTAGAGCTGGTTCTATTTGTATATAGATTGATATAAACCCGTAAATTTGGAAATCCACATATCTCAGCAATTCATTGTTATTCACGAGTTGATGCTTGAAATGGCCCCTCAGTAATTGGCCGCGGGGTAGGTGGGGAGACGGAGTTTGCCTGCAGAAAAAAATAATCATCCCACAACAGCCCCCCCTCTCAACACGATCAACGCCTCTCTAAGTTAACAGTCAAAATGACCACGGAATTAGCGGCAGCGCCCGTTCTCTCAACCCCAGACGATCGCATCCTCGAAGAGACGGACCCGGTTGTGCCGCAAACGAACCGCATTCTCTCGGAGGAGGAACTCGCCATCACCTATGACATCGAACGCACGTTGAAGGAAATCCGCCAGGCGCGGTACAAGCGGATTGCGCTTCAGTTTCCGGATGAGATGCTCCCAGATGCACCAAGAGTGTTTCAGCTGCTGAGTCGGGGTCTGGAGGCACGGGATATCGTGGATGGGGGTTCGAAGGCAAACACGGAGAATGAGCCTACCGACGGTTTAGTGGATTCAAAGTCTCGCCTTGACCTGAAGGATGCGGACGAGTGGTCACCGAAGCTCTATATCCTGGCCGACACATCGTACGGGACATGCTGTGTTGACGAGGTCGCGGCGGAACATGTCGACGCGGACGTTGTCGTGCACTACGGACGTTCATGCCTATCCCCGACTGCTAGACTTCCAGTCATCTACGTCTTCACGCACAAGGAGTTGCCTGTCGACCCCGTCGTCAAGGCGTTCAAAGAGACCTACCCAGACCCAGAAACAAAGGTCATCCTCGCTGCCGACGTAACCTACTCCGACCATATCCCGGAAGTATACTCGCGGCTGGTGCAGGAGGGGTACAGTAGTCTGTTTGCCACGGATTTGGTCCATGACCCGTCGTCTGTCATACCTAACCGCACCGTTCCAGACTCGGTCAAGGAGGTTCCAGAGTCGCTAGGGGATTGGCAACTTTTCCACATCTCCGAACCGCCTACAGCGCTGCTTCTGACGCTAGCATCTCGCGTGGCGGCAATCCACATCTACCCTACTGATGGGCCGGCTGGCGCAGACGTAAAGCCTCTACCGGCATCGACTGCGATGGCCCTGCGTCGTCGCTACGCTATCCTGACACGGTTAAGCACGGTGCCTATTTTCGGTATTCTGGTAAACACCCTGAGTGTAAAGAACTACCTCCATATCGTGGATCATGTCAGAGACAAGATCGCAGCCGCAGGGAAGAAAAGCTACATGTTCGTCGTGGGTAAGTTGAACGCAGCCAAGGTAGCCAACTTCAGCGAAATCGGTGGTTGGGTTGTCATCGGGTGCTGGGAAAGCTCGCTAGTCGACAGCAAGGACTTCTGGAAACCCGTCATCACTCCGTTTGAGTTGGAGGTTGCACTCAAGGGGGACGAGGAGCGGGTCTGGACAGGGGCCTGGCAGAGCGACTTCCAGAGCATCCTTGACCAGCCACCACCAAGCTCCAATTCTCCTGAAAATAGCCAGGAGGCAAACGACGAATCCGAACTCGGGAACCATGCCAGGGACGAGGACGAGGGTGCTATGTCGGAACCCGAATCTGCACCACCAGAATTCGACCTCCGCACCGGTCGGTACGTCTCCTACTCGCGACCGATGCGGGATTCCGCGCCCCGCGCCTCCGCTTCTCAAGGCGCCGCTGCGGCAATCTCTGCGCAGACGGGTGCGGCTGATGGGCCGTCTGCAGCGCGAGCGCTTGCTCGACGGGCAAAAGGCGACCTGGCTATGGTCGGCAACACTTTCTCGCCAGGGGCGGAATTCCTGCGATCTCAGCGGACGTGGACGGGGCTGGGGAGCGATTTCAATAGTGCGGCGAATGTTGAGTATGATGACGAGGAGAACGACAGTACGCTGGTTGTGGAAGGGCGCAAGGGCATTGCAAGGGGATACACAGTGGGGGATTCAATAGACAGGCACTAGATTGGCTCTGGACTGTTGGCCTGAAAATTCGATGCTTATCTCAGATTCGGACAGAGGATAACCTGAGTATTCGGCTGCTGAGTCTGCACAATTGCTCCTACAGTGCAGTCACTTATAGATATATGATTCTTGAATAAAGTGTGTGATTTACTGAATAGGCTACAGATCATCTAGATAGAGATTGACAATAATCTAGAAGAACAGTCTAGTAAAAAGCAAAGGGAAAGCAATTCGTGGTGACTTATCACATGATAATCACTGGGCAACGCCAGTGTTTTGTGCCTCATTCACTGCTTTTCTGAGTTGCCCGACAAGCAATATCCCTCTCAGTGCTTGCATCAACTGTTACGTGAAAAGTTGACTTTTCAACAGTGCCCCTTTGATGGCTTTCTCTTCTCAGACCCCCGGATCCTAGGGAAAACTCCTTTTTACATGCCTCTCCCTTTGACTGCACCCTTATGATGCGCCGTGCCACCCGCATCATCTGCTGTGTTCGCGATCTCGCGTCAGCCTAAAATTCGGCTCGAGACGAAGGAAGAGAAGACGAATAGGTTAGAGGAAATTATGGTCGATAGTGTTGCTGCCATGACGCTCGTCCACAACCCGATACCCGTACCGCCTGGTGCGGAGAGGCCGGAGATAGAGACCGAGACGGTGGAAGAGTCGGGGGAAGATGAGCACAATCACGACGATGGCCAGACGACGGTAAACACAGCGTCGGGCGACGATACAACACAACGCCCTCTGTCTTTATTCGAGCGAGTCATTACCACGCATACCCCAATTCTTGAATCCCTCTTACTCCAGACGCCGACCGCAGGCATCCTCAGTCTTTCCCACACCTCTCGCTACTTACGATCCTTTCTCCGCTCGTATCCAACAGCATGGAAATACTTGTCGTTCCGCTTGCTTTACCCTTCTGGCACGCAGTCACCTCTGCGGATTATCCTTCCGGGAGCGTCCGACTCTAGAACACCACGCCAGTCTCGCCAGTATGCTTTGGACCAGTTGCTGATGAATGTGGTGGTGCCGTTTAGCCCGTGTCTGAAGAGCCTGGAGCTGGATAACACGGCGGTATCTGGACAAATACTCATTGCGACCGTTTTAAATCCGCGGCGGGAGACGCTGGAACACGTCTCTGTGCGTGGGTGCAAGAATGTGTCGCTGAAATACCACATCATTCCGTATCTGACCATGTTCGGGCTGCAGTACGATGTCAGCATGGAGAACAGCATTGGCAGCTCTCCGGCCACGCAGCATCTTGCGTTGAAAAGCCTCTACACTTATCGATGTCGCCATCATCGAAGACGGCCTTATCTTTCTTCGTCTCTTACGCGAAAAGATTCCGACTCTGAACCGACTCATGAATTGGTGAATCTCTGCCATAAGCTTGGGATCTGGACGGATACGGCGTGGTGCTCGACTCCGGCTGGGAGGTGTTTCCGGAGGAGAGGGTATGTGGCAATGCGTGCTCCGCAGGGTTCACCGGAAGTGTGGGTGGTATTTGATCGGCTGTGGAGGTCGAAGAATTGGATTGGCCCAGTTGAGGGAACAAGCAGTCGGCCAGCACAGAGGGATGGTAAGCTGTGGGAGCACGATGAGACTGGGTATTTTGGTGAAGCTCTTGGGACGGGTGAAAAGAGGGACGTGGGAGAAGGAAAGATGTTGCCAGCACACTTGCGTCGTAGCCACCGACGGTTTGTCGAGAATATCCGCTGTGACAATTGCTGCGAGTTGATTTCGGAGAGATGCGAGCAGTGCAGTATTCTGATGCATTGCGTCGGTTGTCGGAAAACGCTCTGCGCTAGCTGCGCCTACGAACGACCGTATCTTCACGCTCAACAGTCGAAGAATTCAACGACAGGTTCTTTTTGGTGGGCTCCAGGAGCCACTACTTCGCCCTGTTCGATGCACGATCCTGCCGAAAATGCTGAGAATCCTGAAACACAGCCCAACACTCCTCTCTCGTATCCCGCCTTGAAATTTCACTGGTGCTGCACCGAGCCGATATTCTCTGGGGGTGGCGGTATCAGCATAGGTACGCCAAATCGCGATGTTGACCAAGTCCGCGCAGCTCCCTTACCCCGTGGCCAGGGCTGGGAAGATCTGGAGTACTCCGCGCAGGAATGGAGCAAATCGTTTCCCAAGTATGCGTACGGTGACCCTCGCAAACCAGATTACAGCCTTGAAGCTGGACACATTGCAATGATGAAGTGGCTGCTTGGCCCCCCCGATCGGCAGCCTTCTGCTTGTCCCCGAAATCTCTGCAAGGAATGCTATGACACGCCCCAGTGGAAGGTTCACTGCAAGACATGTTCAAAACCGTTATGTATAGAACATGATCTGCGCGGGCTACGGCTACGAATATGTGGATATCGTGATCTTACACTAGAGAAGTTAGCTATCCAGAACCGAACTGAGACGACGACAGTATCCCAAACGGATGAGTCGGCGCCACCTTTCCAAAATCCCGCAACTACAGGTTTCGACCTTCCATACAGAACCCAGCGAACAGTTGATTCCACCACTAGCAGTTTGACTGAAGACCACCCTACCGATTTCAACCCGCAACCCAGTACAACCTCAAGTTCCGCAATTCAACCCCACCGCCGCTCCCCCAGCATATCCGCTTCAAATTCCAACCGATCCCGATCCTCTTCTCCATCCATCTACTCTGACTCGCCTGTGGAACAACAGACCCCGAAATGGCAAGGCTGCCAATCCTTCTTCTGTCCGCAGTACCGCCCTATTGGCGACCAGCGCTCCCGCTGCGCCAGCGTCCTGCGCGAATGCACCAGTTGCTCTGTCTTTGTTTGCCAAGACTGCGTGTCCCGCCATCCACCCTGCAAATGCTCCTACTGCGAAACCAACTACTTGTGCCCGAACTGCGCGAAGCTTCGAGACCGTGACGGGACTTGTCGTCGCGCAGAAGAGGAAAAGGCTCGCCGCGAGCAGAAGCTGCAGCGCGATATGCAGACGTTAGAGCGGATTCTGGAGACGAAGCTTGCCAACGAAGTCGCGGAGTATGCAGGGCAATTCTTTGGCTTTGTCGATTCTTCGAGCTCAACGGGTCTTCCTAACCTGGATGTGGCCGCTGACGATGAAGAAGGGGAAGCCGAGGTCGATATCGATGCACCTCTCCATCCTTCTGCTTCGTCCCCCCATCAAGTCGATGTGCATGAAAGCCTGCAGCTTCTTCTCATCCAAACTCTGCTAGGCTCCAACGAATAGGCTGTCGCAGTCGTACGCAGTCATGCATATCATGAACCTACATGTCCTTGATACGAACTTTGCATCAACAAGCGTGAACCTTATGGTCTGCTCTTGCTCTTTTCTTCGAGAAAGTGATACCATGGCGTCGTCGGTTGCAAATACTATTTCATTCCTGTGATTATCTTGTTTCTCTGGTCTTCGGCGAGGTGCTTCGGATGGAATGGGGTGAGATGGTTCGGTTGGGGTCAGGAGTGATCTGGTATGATCTGATCCCATTTGATTTCAGTATGATCGATCCAACCTTTTTTTTTTTGCTCGTCTTTCTGAGGCATATAACGGCGCATATTCTTCTGTGTTCGGTTCTCATTTTTATTCATTGTTAGAGTCATTGGCATCTAGTCTTTCAAGTAGGTATTGTTTGAGCGTCTCCAGTCTCTAGTAGAATAGGCAGATCAATAAGACTCATACTCTACTTGCATGCTGTACGACAAGGCTCCAATATTGCATAATAAAGTCTACATGAGCAAGAGCCCGTGTTGTAGTGTGAGTGAAAGTGGAAGGACTATGGAAGCACCCAGAAAAACAAACGGAGCCTCAATATGCCCCACCTCCGCTCCGCGCCGCAGCTGCTCGAAATATCGCAGCTGATTCCAACTTTCCCCGTTCCCCTTCTTCCTTTCTTGAACTTATTTACTCAGGATCAACCTATACCACAAGATGTCCGAACAAGAACCGTCTCCTGCCGACCTCGCCGCCCGCGAAGCCGAAGAAAAGCAGCGCAAGGCTGCCGAAGAAGCTGAGCAGGCGACCCTCCCCTACAAATGGACACAGACGATCCGCGACGTGGATGTCACGATACCCGTCTCTGCGAACCTGAAAGGACGCGATCTGGACGTCGTGCTGAAGAAGGACAGCATTAAGGTCAAGGTCAAGGGCGAGAACGGAGAGGTCTTTATTGACGTACCACACCCATATCCCCCAGATCACCACGTAGCAAGGGCTAACAAGGGCTTGATAACCAAAGGGCCAATTTCCGCACCCCATCAAACCATCTGAGTCTTCCTGGACGCTTGAAACAACGTCTAAACCCCCCGGAAAGGAAATCAGCATTCACCTCGACAAAGTTAATCAGATGGAGTGGTGGGCGCACGTTGTCACCACCGCGCCGAAGATCGATGTGAGCAAGATCACGCCGGAGAACTCGAGTCTGAGCGATCTGGACGGTGAGACGAGGGCGATGGTCGAGAAGATGATGTATGATCAGCGACAAAAGGAGATGGGAGCGCCGACGAGTGATGAGCAGAAGAAGATGGATATCTTGAAGAAGTTCCAGAAGGAGCATCCTGGTATGTTGCATCTATTCATATGGATGTTCCTATGGTTCTGGGATGAAGGTGGATATGGTATGAGGATTGTGCTAATGCTACTGGGTTTTTTGCAGAGATGGACTTTTCGAATGCGAAGATTGGTTAGTGGACAGGCTAATGATAATGAAGTTTATGATTTCCCTACCTCGACGTTATGCTCCCTATATAAGCATATATCTACTTTATCTACTTTGTATGACAGAATACTGGACTAGTGTAAGATCAGGCTGAATGAGGCTGAAGAATGCACGGGACATCGCTGTGATCTGCGGCTGGGCGTTACAACAACAATCAGCTCGTATCTTCTCCATCTCGTTTCTGCCATCCCACCACACATTCCTCACTCATCCTCATGTTAGTCCCGAGTATGCCACCATGAAAGGCGAGAATGCTCCATTTCCTGTCCACCCCCTCTTCAACGATGAGCAACGCATCTACCACTCCCGACGCCCGCATCGCAAGTCTCGCGCTGGCTGCGCAAAGTGTAAGCAGCGGCGGGTGAAGGTTGTGAATTCATCTTTATTGTTCTTTGGTGGCACGACGCTGACGAGGCCCAGTGTGACGAGACACGTCCCTGCTGCCAGAAATGTGAGAGGCTCGGCCTTGAATGCGTCTACGAGGCTATACTTCCTCAGGGATGCGACAAGAAAGATATCGACGGTGCTCTTATTGCAGGAGTCGTTAATCAAAGAAATGCGGTCACTCCAGATCCAACGACACACTCGCTTGCTGTTAGCACGATAACGACGCAGGTTGATGAAGTGCTACAGCTTAGTTCGACTATGACCAAGTCCAGAGGATGTCTCAGTAACCTGGAGATCCTGCGCCATTTCCAAGACATATTCACGCCAAATACCATGATCATCAATGAAACGGGCAAGGATTTGATGAGGGTGAAGATGATACGGTTGGCATTGCAGGTATTTGCAAATGACCATCTCTTCAATCGGAATGAGCCAAGCTAATTTGCTCCCGGCAGTCGCCATACCTTATGCACAGCCTTATTGGCGTCGCAATTGCGCATCTCCGCAACGTCCTTCCAGACGATCAGGGAAACTATGCCCTCCTCGAAGCACATCACTGGCAGCGCGCAATAAAACTATACAGCACTGAGCTGAAATCTTCAGTCGGGCCCCAGAACATGGACACGCTATTCTCAGCCTGTCTGCTCATGACCGTGAACTCATTTGCGCTGGATTCGTACAACCCGAGCCAATCGTTCGTGTTCTCGCCAAACCCAGTCGAGTCCCTGAATTGGCTATTTGTCCAGTCCGGGTTGCGCCATTTACTAATTCGTGCGGTGCTCTGGCTGCGAAAGAGCATGTGGTGGGAAATGTTCATGGAGTCGAGGAACGATCTCTTCGAAGATGAACGACCCGGAAGAGAAGGACTCCATCCCGACCTCGCGAAACTCTGCGGAATAACCGAATCCACATCAACGGAGAATAATCCGTACCTCTGGCCGCTACGAATGCTTACGCCGCTGTTGACGCTCGAGCCATCTCTGAGAACATACTCGCGCATAACCACATTCATGGGCCGTCTCTTACCCGATTACTACGAGCGTTTGGTCGCAAAAGATACCCCGGCTTTAATGATCCTTGCCTGGTGGCTAGCGCTCATGATGAGAGTTGACCTTTGGTGGGTGAAGACTCGTGCGAGGTCCGAGTGCACTGCCATCTGCATGTACCTGGAATGTACATCGTCTGATCCGTTTGTCCTGCGGCTCTTGGAGTTTCCTGCTCAGGCTTGTGGGTATTTACTTCGGCATGTTCAGGCAAATCTATCATGCTTGGAGGGGTCTCAGTGTGAATTCTCGTCTGATGCGTTCGCACCTACGCAGCCGGTGGAGTCCAACTCTCGTTCGGAGACAATCCGCTGAGTGATGAACTATGAATCATGGCCCATTATAGGAATGATTCTGAACGTCGGCCTCGAGCATCTCTGACATGTCCCCCTCTTTGTCTGCGGCGGCGTGAGGGATGCTATATTGGCCTCAGAGGAAGGTGCGCAGGGGGAAGTCACAACCACTACACAAAACAAAAGCTAGCATGATGTACAACCCTTCTCCTATCCTTACACATCGAGCTCGCCATATCCAATCTGATATCTCACATTCTTTAATATATCAGATGTTATGACTCGTTAACATTTCACTCGCTTTACCAACTTCTACCACCCGTTAACAATACACTCTTTCACTAAGCTTACGACCGCGCGGATTAGACAATTCAAACCATGTCCGGAAATAGCTCGAGTTCCATCAACGGCCAGCCTATGCGGGGTAATCAGCTTTCTAGCCTTCATAAGGCAATTAGGCGTTTCCGAATAGAAGATGTCCGAACATTACTGGAAGACCCTGGATGCCCCATTGACCGGAATATTATTCATGATGCCGCGGTGACTTATTACAATAATGATATATTTCGCCTTATTGCGATATCTTTCATTGCACGCAGACAAAAGCTCTTAGGGACCGCCCTTGTGACCTTACCCAGGCGCGAAACTGATACTCTACTGGGACCCCTAGACACACAAGCAGCTTCAATTGCGCTTCGGCTCTTAGAGTACCCGACAGTAAATCGCGACATAATCACAGCTTCTGTCCCCGATCTTGGCTCTCCATATTGTGACGCATCGGTTTACTTCCTAGTCGGCTGCAACCGAGAGGCGGCGCAAATATTGTACGATCTTGGATACAAAAAGGTAGACGAGCAACACCAAATGACATACACGCCGCTTGCGGCACTGAAAGTACCGCCAACGACAGGATATCACGGCCAGTACTGCGTGGTTGATGATAACGATGCCCTCGCCAATTATCTTGCAATGTGTGCCTGGTTTCAAGAACGAGGAGCCTTCTTGTATCGCGAATTAGGGTGCCCCTCGCGAACAACAGCATTGCACCAGATAGCACGATGCATTGGGATGGGACTCGCGCGGTCATGGCATACATACAGTCAGACAGGATCAGGAGAAGACCTGGCCGGGCGAGCAGATCAATTTAAACTTCACCTGAAACTCGCCGCCGGGCCGCTTGCAGTGAATCCTAGAATTATTCAAGAGATATTCCAAGATGAGAGGCACCTCGAGCGGTATGTTTGTGCATGTTCGTCTCATGGTCAGCTTCCGCTGCATGTCCTGATTAACGAAACAATCTATGGGATCCAGTCTCCTTTGGCTATATGCTTCTTGGTCGCGAGTCTTCTGAAAACGGATGATCTACTCAATCCTAGCGCTAGGTTCAGCCTACTTAGAGTATCGGCTGTGTTCCGTGCCTGCAGCTTTGCGTGCCTCAGACTCGGACATACCTGTCAGACGACGCGCCTTCCCAGGTTCCGCATTCTGCAAAGTGAGGGTAGGGTTGCCAATGCGGGCTTGGATTTGCTAGTGTCGACCTGCGAATCTGTATTCAGAACACTGAATCTGCCGCTACGGCGTTTTATGGAAAATTGGTGGGTACCGTACATGCAGGATATTCAACAAAGGGGAATATTTATACCTTCATTCATTGAGCGGTTACCGCAGATCACTGAATTGGGGGAGGGAACCATGATTGACAATAAGCAGTTACTTAACTAGGTTAGTTATAGCAATTGTATTTGTATCTCTGGACCTGCTAGGTTCTTTTGTCTATTGATATCATACCCCTATTGTCTTGATCAATTTCCTCTGACGGGAGAAGCCCTACCTTCGCCTCGATCATTTGCCTAAGGCTCCCAACTCCAATGTTAGGAAGGCACCCCTGCATACTAAGCAGTCTTCTAGAAGTCAAGGAAGAGCCATCTAACAGACTCTGGGTGACAAAAACAGGTCGTTCTTCAGGAGAAACCCTAAAAAGATCAAGCTGCAAGGTCACATGATATGTAGTCTTTGCCAACGCCAGCTGAACAAAGTCTCCGTTAAGTCTCCGTCTGATGCAGGGATGCATATATTAACAGCGCAGGATGCTAGCAGATTGGTATCTCACGGAGCATGAATCCCTTCTCAAGCTACGAAAATATGGCAAGCATTGCCTTCCCTCTACTCGCCAAAAGCTTATCACTCACCACAGCCCATACGTATAGTTATGCCTACAATCCACCTGCAAACACTTCACTCCCTATAATACTCTTTCTCCATGGCTTTCCATCATCCAGTTATGACTGGCGTCACCAAGTCCGGTTCTTCTCTGCGCAAGGATATGGAGTACTAGCACCGGACCTTCTAGGGTACGGTGGCACATCCAAGCCCTCGACGCTGGAGAGCTACAAAACAAAGACAATGGCTGCTGAAATGATCGAGATTATGGACCATGAAGGCATCGACAAAGCCCATGCTGTTGCCCATGATACAGGCTGCACCTTACTATCCCGCCTAGTCAACTACTTCTCAAGTCGTCTTCTGTCTTGCACGTTCCTAGACGTGCCCTATTCCAGGCCCGGAGTGCATTTTGATCTGGCTGCTGTGAATGCCCTAACGAAACAGTTCCTGGGCTTGGAGAGGTTTGGGTATGTGGAATTTTTTGTCAGACCTGATGCTGGGGACATTCTCGATCAGCATGTAAGCTCTTCTTCGCCACGAACTGAAGGGGGTCGAAGCTGATATTTCAAGTCCGACTCGTTCTTCACCCTCTTCTATCCGCAAGACCCGGAACTCTGGATAGAGCACGTTGGGCCTACAGGCGCCATGGAAACATGGCTCCTCCAAGACCGAACAGCGCCTCAGCCAGCCTACATTGGTGAAGAGGAGCGCAAGATTCACCAAGATATCATGCGCAACAATCACGGACCTGCCTTGAACTGGTACCGAGCACTGGTGAGAAACATCAACGAGCAAGATGAGATTCAGTCGAATCTCGACCCGACACTGTCAATGCCCGTCCTCATGGTCTGTCCGCAGCCAACAAAGCTGGAATTCCCGGGCGTTGAGGAGCAATTGAAACAGGTAGCGCCGGATCTGACTTTTAGGAGGGTGAGCACGACTGGGCATTGGGTGCAGTTAGAGGCACCGAATGAGATCAATGCCATACTTAAGGAGTTCTTCGAGAGGGAGAAGAGGTAGATCAAGAGCCATGAACGAGTGAAGGTTGAGAGTCGGCATGCACTCTTACGTAGAATCCCAACTCAACAAGAGAGCAACACAACATGAACTACCCAATCATTATGACTATTTACTTACAAGGAGATAAGGAAGAAATAAGAGACCCTGACTTCACTCTTCAATTTTCAAGGCGCTGAAGTGCGGCCACCTATTGCACGTATGTAATAGCTGTAGAGTTGTATTGACGAGTTGAGGCTTGCATAGGATTACTCTGCAACGACAGTGAATATTGATTGAAGGGCCAAAAGGAAATTAGTTACATAGAAAATTAGCGTCCTTACATTTTCTTCATTGTTACCCGTAGCTGGTAGCGGGCCTTCTACAGAGACTACCGTATACTCTGCCGTGGCAGCTACCGTCTTTTGCTCACATGATCATCTCGTAACCCTAGGAATCATCTCTATAATGAAATATCTGAGCTGAACAGTCTGATCTCGGTACAGCCTAGAAATGCCTAATACCCTGCCTCATACACTATGAGCACTTCAGATGTCAAGGGCGAGTCAGCCAGATAAGTCTGATCCGGGTAGATCAGGCCATGGGTCTGGCCATAGTGACTGGCCCAGTTAGGAGTATGCTTGCACGAATACATGCTCTTGACATAGCAGTGCAAATCATCTACATAGCGTAGCTTAATATATATTATATTGTCATAACTGGAGATTAGTTATGCAGATGATGGACAATCTGGAGCCTTACCTGATCAAGGTTAGTGAAAGGCTCAGGAATAAAGGGTATAAATTTTTGCTCCATTTTTGCAACCAGCTACAAGTGGGCATGTCTCTCCTACTAAGAATGAACCTACATTTACAATAAGGTTCTCCTGATTGGCCGGGTCTGGTTCCTTTGCCGGTATTTATAGGTACATACTTAAAATTGCTGATGCCATTGGATTTTTGTAAGATGAATCGAAACCTCAAGCCGAGTCATGGCCGTGATTGACATGATGAAATTGGCCTTGACGCCCCTTGATGTCTAGGAGATTTGCCGACATTGCTAACAAACATCCTCAACCTTGACCTCCTTACCATCATGATCGCCAAGATCCAGCTTCAGTGTCCGCCCAAATAGCTCGAGAAGCATTTCAAAACACACCTTACTGATGGCAGGGTCGTAGCGGCCTTTACTGAGTTCATCGCGGATGAACGCGTCTGTTGTTGGTGTCAGTTTGGTCTGAGATAGCCGTGGACGGTTGAATGACAGAAAGTGAAGGCTTACGCTGCGCCCAAGCAACCTCATAAAAACTAAACAGCACGCCCTTTTCATGGAGCGTTGAACGAATCAAGTCCCGTCCTTCCGGTGGAACATGCGTGTCATTCTTGCCGAAGATCTGCCCGCAGGATGCCGTTAGCCATATAATCATCCACCGGGAGCTTGAAATATGCATACCATAACGAGCTCTCCCTTAATGTCTCCCGCCCTGGCCAAACTATCATCATTCTTCCCCTTCCCTAGGGTATGCGAATGGATATCCGTTGCAAAATAACAAACAGCTGCCTTGACTCTTTCATCAAGTGCACATCTGTACGCGAGATGTCCACCGAGACACATCCCTGTGGCCCCAATACGTCCCGTACATGTCGGTAGAGAAATCAGATACGACACAGAGAGCGATGCGTCCTCATCGTATGCAGAGAGTTTCTTGGAGAACTTCCACTCGTTTCCCTTGTCTGTGTCTTCTGCATTGTATGAGAGCGCTTCCGGGCCCGTGAACTCATGGTAGCTGCTCGGGCAGGCGACGATGTAGCCCTGGCCGGCGATTTGGCGGGCGAAGCGCGCGACGGGACCGGTAACTGGCCAAGGTTAAGAGAAACAGTAAGCGGAATGGTTGTGGGTATTGGCTCTAAGTACGGTCACGAACCCTGGTAGATCTCGCTGAATACGACGACCCCAGGGAAGCGGGCGTTGGGGTACCCTGGGATAGAGGGGTGGAAGACGTATATTCCTGCAAGTAGCTTTGGTTAGAGGGCGGGGTAGATGAGGATGAGGGAAGCCCTACGCATGGAGCCATTGCCGTCCGCAACTGTGGGGACATCGTGATGGTATTCTTTGATTAGCATCTTGGGGCTTTTTTTTTGCAATTGTCAATTGCTGGAAGGTGTTAGAATACTCAGTTGAGTTGAAGCTTGTGGGAGCTTTGAGCTGATGCGGGGTGACGTTGATAAGACGAATCACGTGATTATTGTATTTTGATACTCCATATAACAACATTGTCGTCGTAACTTCACAGGCATAATGAAACATAATATCATGATTATATGGCTCCAGTAACCCATGAGGGTAAAAGATTTGTATCTTCGGACCAGTATACAACAAGAAATGGTAGCGTAGAAAACAGGTACAGAAGCGAAGACAATAGGTACAGTGAATGGTACATATTAGTATGGAACCAGGGTGCGCGGAGGCATTAGTAGACTCTATTGATAGGTGGCGCACATGTCAGATTTGCGGCGTAGTCTATATGCAGATTGGATCGAGGTGTAACACTCCTAGAACACGTACTGGTGACTCATTAGCTTGGTGTTAAAAGAATGGACGGCATACTTACAGGGATGAACAGATACGGAACTTGTCTCTCGTATTCGGCCCAAGCCTCTCCGTACTTGTTGCGGCAGCGCTGGATGTCCCGCAGAGCGCGGTGTGAAATCATGCAGGCGAAGAAGACGGGATAGAACCAGGGGAACGGACTGTTGAAGCCGGTGATAAGACCCCAGTTCAGCGCAAAGTAGAGATCGCAAGTGTAGTGAATCTTGCGAGCCTTGCCGTCTGGTAAAATTAGTATACTCCATAAAATTTGACTAGGGAAATACATACACCATCCGTCAACCAGGATCTTGGAGCCGTCGGCGGCCGTAATAGTCTTAGGGTTGTGGAGTGTCTGCCAGGGTAGTTGCGGGAAGGCCTTGCGGAACACTCGCGTGCCACGTTCCATCTGTCGGTAGCGGTTCTTCTGGCTGTTGGTCGTGTCCCAGACCCAGTACACAAACAAGTAGGCGACGTAGAGGAAAGCCAAGAAATAGCGATTCCAGTGGTAAGTGGCCGGGTCATGATTGGCGAGGTAAATCGTGCAGTGGCAGTAACTCAAGGGCACACCAGCGAGGTTCCAGAAGATCAGCATGAAGCCCCATTTCTCATAGTACATATCCCTAGTTCGTTAGCGGAATTCTTCAAACTTCAGCGCAAACTTACCATGTAGACACGATGCATTCTTCGCCTTTAGAGCAGGCATTTGCGTATAGGAAGTGCGCCATCAACAGGAATCCAACTTCTCCAGACACGTATCCATAGACCTCATACTGGCGTGCAGCGGTACCCATAGTGACAAGGAGAAGAATGTACCAAGGCAGGCGGACTTCGAAGAACATCTTAAAATCCAAGATGCCAAACATGCGCGGGTTGAGCTCAGCCCCCATGAAGAAGTCGTAGATGGGGTAACCAGTCATGCGATGCTGTGCGCCACGAGCCAATGCGGAAAAGTAGGCCACAAAGGAGACCAAAAAGCCAGACAGAATAGCCACGCTCATGAGCGAACCGAACTCATCAATGATTGTGTAAAGCTTGAAAAGGCCGGTAAGGTGAAGTGTGCAAGCAATTGCCAGGGTAATCCAGAAAGACCAGAGAGCCGAGCAGTAGTATGGCAGCTGTTTTCCTCCAAGGTGCGGCAAGGGGCGGCCCATGACGGTGATTCCAGGGGCGAGCAAATAGCAGATGCCTTCAAAGATGAAGAATACCCAGTACATTGCCCACGCCTTAAATGTCGGGAATGCACCATCATAAACGAGGCGTCCCATGTGCGCGAAAAATTCTGACATGCTCTGGCCTTCTGACGGACGAGGGAACTTGCCGTCGTAGTAAGTGGCGCCGATCCACATGTAATACATCAAGAGCGGAAAGCCGATCATCATGGCGAGGACTCCTGGAGAGCCTCCGAATTCGAAGTGTCCGCTGTAGTCGATCCTAGGGTCCTTGCCTTCGACCCAGCCATCAATGGCCCGTTCCTTGGTGTGCCCATTCGTAGCGTGCCCATTCGCGGCGTGTCCGTTCGCGTGTCCATTCGCCTGGCCAGTAGCGCGGCCGTCAGTGACTGAGGGTTTGGTTTCTTCGTCTTCGGACGCCTCTTCGCTTTTGACTCTGGTGGTACGTCTTCGAGTTGTCGACCTTGTCCGGCCCTTAGTCTCTGAGGGTGTGTCGGTTCCCTCCTCGGACGGCGCAACGCTGCTGCGGGTGACTCGACGGCTGCCGGGCGTCTCAACGAAACCAGGGCGGTCAATCTTTCTAAGATGCAAGTAAGCAATTGGTACCTAAAGCGATTTTTGGAGACTCAATTCCGAAATAGGAGCGGGTGGTCTCAATTTTCTCCTTGAAGTAGGTGACGTACTTGGGCGTTCTACCCGTCTGGGAGCGCGTGACGGTCATAATTGCGAAAACATGTGAGAATTAACAGATTCGGCTTCCAAAAAGACTAGAAAGAATTGAAAGCCTCAATTTATTGCGAAAAGAAGAGAAAACAAAGTGGGTGGAATGTTTGGCGGAAGGACAACACAAATAAAAGCTGGGGAACTTTTTAGCTCGACGATCGCTTTAAGGGGCGGCAAATCAACAACCGCAGGATGGCTCCACAAAGGACAAGATCACTTGCAGTTGCATGTCTACGGAGTCAGATAAACCTACTGACTAGGATTATATAGCGGTTTATGGTCTGTATTTTGTCTAGATTCAATAATATATAATGTATGATTCTGAAGAGATGTTGTCCTCGACTCCTGCCCATCTACTCCCAAATACCGCCGATGACTCCGCTCAAAGAACTGGGGGAAAAAAAAAATACAAAGACTGAGTAGCTTGGCAAAGGCTAGGACCAACAAGTCAGGCACCCCGCTGGATGTTCGTGGACATGAGCGTGATCTTTTTGTTCTTCTTCCCCTTCTTTTTTGCCTGAGAGGGGTTATTCTTTTCGTCCACAGCGGTTCGGGCAATCAAATCGGACTCCTGTTGAGCAAAGAGCTCCTCTTCCCATCCTTCACGCCATCCGTCGTGGAGAGTAGGTCTCATATGATCTGGCGGCACCCCTAGATGGGATGTTACAGCAGCGGTTCCCCAGACGGTGCGGGCTCCGGGTGGACTACTCGAAGGACTGGCCAATGCATTGAAGTGGGATGATGGCCGAGGGGGCGAGGCCGAAGAAGCGAGCTCAATATTGGCGCCATCACTTGCCAATGGCAGGAAATCATGATCTGAGAACGGCCGATTGCTGGTGCCAATGCTCGGCCTCCTTTGACGCGCCGCAGCCCAGCGCTTCTCATCCTCTTCCTTCTCTGCCCTGATACGACTCTTCTCTTCGCGAACCTCCTTGTCCTTATGTCGCTTTCGTCTTTTCGATATCTCTGTGCTAAATTGTTCTAAGACCTCCGGCATGACCACGCCTCTCCAGTCACACTCGAGAAAATTGACTTCACAGCCTTGAGGAAGATGGCCGAGGTACTTGACGCGTTTGCGTAGCTCGTCATCGACGATGTGACCGGTAGTGATGTGCTCAACACGGGGTAGGATGGTCGCAGGAAACGAGGAATATTCGCCAAATGCGGCTTTGAGAATGCGAATGTCCAAGGGCGAAAGGTAGTAATGGGGTAGAGCTTGATAAAAGTAGTATGGCTGGTCGGAAGGATGAGGCGCATTACCGGCTTTTTTCGTGACACCGTCCCGGCTAGTCCCAAGGTTCTTTTGTTTATGCTTTGTGCCATTGGTCAAGCTCATATTTCCCATTGCCTCGGCTGTCTGGGTTATCTCAGCAGTATTTGACTGCGGGCCCGGCGAGGATTTGCCCGGCTTTGCGGTATGTTGGGCCGTGTACATGAGCTCGACCTCTTCTGGCGGCTGTTGAAAGGCGATAGGGTCCTTTGGTGGCCGGTTGCTCATTGGCTGCGGTAATGGTTCAGGAGGGTTCCCTATTCCTTGCAATTTCTGTTTGGCATCGTTTATAGCCGCCACTGCCTTTTTTGTCCATGTCGTGTCGTCTCCAAACAAAACTTCATCTTCTTGCTCCTGTCTTCGCAGGTCTTCGATCTCATTGTTATATTGAGAGATCATGTACTCTTCCCCGCCTTTCATGATACGAGCATAGTCTGCAACTTCCGCAGCATGATACCAGGGAATATCTTCCCCAGGAGCAAGACTTTCAGCGCCATCCCTGGGCAAAGCAAGAGTACTACCGGGATCCCGCTTAACTAGCCTCAGCACGACATCACCGCCCTCAAAAGGCAGAACACCTTCCTGGCCGCTGTACCATCTCACAGGCCGTGTTTCGGAAATGTAAATGCTGTCCCAGCAAATGGGGCACTTTTTCCAGCGCGCCTTTTTCTCAGGGACTGGATGATCGTCGTCTGTCGAGTGCATAAAACGAATTAGACAAGGCAGACAAAAGATATGCCCACATCGAGCCATTCGCGGGGCTACAGGCGTAGACAAGCAGATTGGACAGCTGGACGATTGAGTCTGGGCAGACACAAGAATCTGAAGAACCGAGTCCCAGTCCAGGTGAACATCAGCATTAGCTGCCTGCGCATGATATGCTCGGTTTGGGGCGACAATAAAACGATAATTGGCATGCACATAGCGAGCCTTGTCCATCGCATGGTAGCCAGAACCGAGACCCCATGAGTTATACCGACGAGGGTTTCGGGGCGGGGGGTGGTACTCAGGCCGCGGAGGAAGAGAAAAATTCATCAAATGAGTAATGGACGTTTGTCCCTTTCGGCTAGTTGTTGATCTCATGATGGTCTAGATTATCAGCAACGGGGGTAATTGTCGTGGGCGACGAAACACCCACCGACTCATCAATATCATCATCCAATAGTCGAGGACGTCTCTGTCGTTTATGTTGGCTACGGAGAGCCTGGTTATTTCGCGCAGAGCTCGAGCTCCTTGACGCCAATCCCGCGCCGAAACTGCCCGATCCTCCAACGCGTCTAGTACTGCTGTCGACTGCCGGCACAGAGTGGAATGATGAAGATGAGGATTTGTTGGAAATATTCACCGCCTTGGGAGTGGGAGGATTCTGGCCAGCATTGGACGACATTGCTCGCAGCAATACGTCCTGCTACCCGAAGTTTCTTGGAGGCAAGACGAATTGAGGGGCCGAGTGTCTCCTTCCCAGGGATTTGGCGGAACCGTAATAACCTCAATCGCAGGCGAGATATTCAATTAGTAGATGATGTAGGGAACCCCGAGCGGCGATAGGAGAGGAGAAGCACCAGAAACCTGATCCTCCTCCGGCTCGAGGCAAGGAAGGGAGAAACGCAAAAGCGATTGAGGGGCGAAACTGTGAGTATGTCATCCAAGGTCTTGGCGGGTGGGAGCCTCAGGCACGTGCCATCCGGGCCCGAAAAAAACATCATTTCGACCCAGTTGGGGAAACTCGTCGCCTTTCTGCCGCTGCCCGTTCGTGGTCCTCCCTTCTGCGCAGTCCGCCCTCGACGTCCGGACTATTTCCCCATCTCCTATCCATCGGCATCTGGTTAGTAGGCTATCCAGTTTGTATCCCCCGTCTCCCCTCTGCCATCCTATGGCGTCTCCCTTTCGTGCGTGCTAGGCTAACACACGACCTCGTCTCCCGCCGCTAGAGTTGCCGTGTCTGACCGCATCATCCACGCCGCCTCGTCTGAACTTGTCTGAACTTCCTACCGCGGACGGATAATGGCCGCCTAGGAGGCTCAACCTCCGCCTCGAATCTCTCTTTCAACCCTCGTATGGCTCCCATCGAGGCAACGCGTGGCTGAACTTGTCAAGGCGGCTCTCCTCGTGCCTGGACATGATGAACCATCATCTGCCCGCAATGCCCCATGGGCAGCCACCCATTCCTGCGCCTCGACGCCAGCAGGACGTTCCCTACGCGAGTGGCCCTCCCAACATGCGGTCGCCCCCAGCATACATGGGCTATCCGCCTCAAATGAACGGCCATCCCCCTCCGGCCGCCTTTTCCCCGCAGCAATACCCCCAATGGTATACACCTTTCCCGCCAATGCAGATGCCACCTCGTCCACACTTCAATCCATATGCACCGGCCTTCATCTCATCGTACCCCCCTTCTCAGCCCATGATGGCTTCGGCTCACATGCCGCCACAACCGCTTCCTTTACAACCGAGAGCGTCAACTCCGTTTCAGAACCCGATGTCACCGTCTGTTGGCCCGGCCCCGGCATTCATCCCGTCGCAGGCCCAGTCCCCTGTAGTGATCCCCGTCCACTCTACGCCGAGCCCGGCCATGTCTTCGTCCCCTGCTTCCGCGCCGGTGAACGCCGTGCCGCCGTCCAAAGAACCCTTCCGCGCTCCGGTAAGGTCTTCCGTAATCTCATTCCAGTTCTGATTCTAATACTTGAAACAGCTCCCGTGGCTTTCCATCCCCGATAGTCCTTTCCCGGCCAGGGCTCCCCGCAGACAACGAAAGACGCGCAACCTGCAAGCTTCCTCTCTCTCCGTGGAGCTTCCTGCCAAGGACGGGCAACGAATTCTTAATGAAGAACCTAGCAAACCCCAGGGGGCTCAGACACAGACACCTTCCGAACCGCAAACTCCAACTTTGTCAGCAGCTCCCTCTGTTGCGGGTTCCACCCAGCCTACGACTCCTTCTGCTGTGCCGAGCTCATCTGCCCGTCATTCCAAAGGATCGAAAGCAGCGGTCCCTGTTGTGCCAGTGGTCCCGGTTGTTCCCGTTCCAAACACCCCCCGCCGCGACAAAGGCGACACTGGCTCTTCTGAGACACCTAAATCGGCCTCAGAAGTCACCAATACTCCCGCTGAGAAGCCAGTTGCGCTCGCAGAGGAACCCGCCGAGAGCAAGCCGGTGGAGGCCGCCAAGCCTGCCGCGCCAAAGTCTTGGGCGGACTTGGTTCGAAACAAAAACCTTGCTCGTAACGCAGCTAGTCAGAGTGCTCCATCGGGGGTGGTCAACGGCGTCGCCAAAAGCCAGTCTGTTGCCGATGTCATACTCAATTTGGGAGACGATGTTTCTCAGTACAGCGATAAAGTGACCTTCCTTGAACCCCGAGGGCTTGTCAATACTGGTAACATGTGCTATATGAATTCGGTGCTTCAGATTTTGGTTTCATGCGTGCCGTTCTATCAGTTCCTGGATCATATCGGGAAGCGCGCGTCCCACAGTTTCCACAGCGACTTTCCCATGGTTGACGCTCTGATCATGTTCATGAAAGAATTCCGAGTCATCGATGCTGCCCGCAACGAAGAGCAGCTGCGAATGAGGTTGAAGGCGAATGAACTCGAGCAATACGGAGAGGCTTTTATTCCAGAGTTTGTGTATGAAGTCATTCGCCAACTACCCCGTTTCCGAGACATGCGACGTGGCCACCAGCAGGATGCGCAGGAGTTCCTGGGTTTTCTTCTTGAAGAAATGCATGAAGAATGCGCTCGCGCTACCAGCGCCAAGCCCTCAACCGAGCCTGCATCTACTGACAGTGAGAACAGTGACGGCTGGTTGGAAGTTGGCCACAAACAGAAGCCAGCCGTCACACGGTCATCCGGACACATTGCCTCGGAATCTCCAATCACGAAGATCTTTGGGGGCAAGATTCGGTCCGAGTTCCGCGTACCTGGTAACAAGGCCTCTGTCACTCTTGAACCGTATCAGCCGTTGCAACTTGATATCGGCGCTCCGGATATCCATAACATTGTGGACGCACTAAAGGGTTTGACCAAGCCAGAAAGTATTCAGGGAGACTTCAATTCTTCACGTGGTCCAAATGTGACTGCAACCAAGCAAGTCTTTATTGAGAGCCTCCCCCCTGTACTCATCCTTCACCTCAAGCGGTTCCAATACGACAGCGTTACCCATGGCACGCAAAAGATCTGGAAGAAGATCGGGTATCCTTTGGACTTGGAAATCCCCCGAGAAGTATTCCCGCCTCACAGGCGTAATGTCATGATGGCTCAAGGTGGACTTCCCAAATATCGCCTCACCGGAGTCATCTATCACCACGGCAAGAATGCCAGCGGTGGCCATTACACCGTCGATGTTCGTCGCCAGGATGGCCGCGAGTGGATCCGCCTTGACGACACTGTCATCCGTCGGATCAAGAGCGAAGATGTTGCAGAGGCTGGTGGAGAAGAAGATCCAAAGGTGCTTGCCGCCGCGTTGGAGCAGCATAAGCGTGATAAAGATCCTGCGAATATTTATGATCACATCAATCAGGGCGACGAGTCCGACGATGAGCGAGGTTGGAGTCAGGTTAACGGGACTGGCTCTAGTAACTCGAGCAAGAAATCGGCATCCGCTATCAACGGCACTCCCAGCCAGTCTAATACATCCTCTGGCGTTCGTACCCCAATGGGACGTTATAGCACTCGTGACAACAAGGTAGCTTACCTGCTATTTTATGAGCGTATTCCATGAGTTGGCACCGTTCAACCGGCTAGTGCCATGAATTGAAATGCGTGGAGCACTCAGCTTCATACGAGAGCCCATTCAACAAACAATTTAATGGACGATGTGCTATATGTTCAGCTGCGTGGCTCCACTAGCCCTTCCTGAACCTCGGCTTGATCACGGAACTGTCATCAGTCTCGTTTGGTCGTTGCTTTTACCCTCCGTCTTGTTCCGACTGCAATATTTGTTTTCGTTTCCTCCTTTCGATGGTGCTCTTGACCGCCTGTGTCTTTCTCCATGCTTATCCTCATGAATACCTTAAGGTAGCTGCTTGTTATCTTGTTCATTTCCGCCATCTACTCGTGATATGGTATGCTTCCTTGTCTCTGTTTACGACGCCGTATCTGGTGGATGCGGATGCCGCTCTGATATATACCCGAATTTCCTCGCATAGCCCTTTGGTTTGCCTCGCCCATGGCAGTTTGTGCTTCGACTTCTGCTTCGTGTGAGACGGGATTATAACGACTGCATGAATTTCCTTTGATAGATGTGCGTGTTATGAAGAGCGTGGTTGTGTTGTTGCTGCTATTGCCGAGACGGCTTATTGCTACTTGGAGTGTGTATGCGTTGGGTGTTGTCAGAGTAGGCAGTTATGTTTCTACTATGCTTATATTAATGGTGGTATTATGGTTTGTCTGGTGGAGGATGAGGATGATAGGGTTGGGGATGATGATGGCGGTTGAGTGGAAGCGAAGAGTATATGAGGGAATGTGAGGTACAAAAGCTTGCTTCAATAAAATACTTCAATCAATTTCTTCTTCAATCTACTTCAAATGCATATGAAGTTGTAGCTAAACACAAACTTTAAATTTGAATCAGCGTTGCTTGCTTGTCCAGGCTTTATTGTGTACCCTGCATGCTTTGACAGTGGTGACTAGATATACCTCTCATTTGATCTAGAATGGTTCATCATGATTCATGGATCAGACCTATATATAGCTCTATTCCCCAGTACAGACAATCAGCAACGATAGTCGACAACTTCACCGTACCAAATCCGTCCCCTTGACCACAAGCGTCATCATTACTCCTAACAACTATGCACGCTGAAAATGGTAACTGCTTATACATACCATCCCCTTCCCCTTCAGTTCTACCGGACTTCCTCGGCTCATCCAGGAAAGAGAGCCACCATACAAAGACCGACAGAAGTGATTTCACAGCTCAAGCTGTCGGTAGCGGCTATTCAGTCCTAGTTGACTCCCCCATCGTCGCCGACTTGGGCAACAAAGTCACCGGCCGCGCTGGCTCCTCCCCACTCCCCGATCCAATCTGTGCATCAGATGACGGGGAAGTCGGTCGGATAACGCTTCGACCAATTTGGAATGCCACCGGCTGGGGCGTGTGGGATCGACTCATCGAGGTAGGAAGGGAGATATCAAGTCTCCTGGTGCGGCGGCTGGTGGCCTCAACGTTATCGTGCGTCGCTGTGCTGTGCGTGTGCGAATTGCTAGCTAGGGAAATTGGTTCGTTATCGCCGGTGCTGGTGCTGATCACTTGCGAGATAGTCCGCGGGAGATAATAGCCAGCTTTGGCAAAGGGGATAGAGAGACCATGGACGACTATGCTGCAGATGACGAGGAACCAGACCACCACTTCAATAGTATCAGAGACATGCTGCGCATCGGCGCGAACCTCACCATCCACGATGATTCGATCAAGGTATTCCCTGCTCACTGAAAGATAGAAGACTGCACCGACGCCGATGGGGCCGAAGAAGCCGACGAACGTAGCCTGAAACAGACTTTCGATCTGGTCGATATACTTGTGCATGGCGAAGATGATAGGCATGCGGCGGACGAGTAGGATGAGGACTCCCAGGGGGATAAGGCGGTATATTGGGATGACGTTGTTGTCTACGAAGAGATGCCATGGGCAGACGGCACCAAACCACATGAAGACTGCCAGGTTGAGGAGCATATCGATGGTCGGTTGGAGAGAGTCGTCCATGGTTTCGAGGCGGAACCAGTCACTGGTTGGTCAGCTTAACATTCGCCATACTGGAGGGGAACGTACTCCTGAGTAAAGACATTGCCGGCAACGAAACACGCCAACAGGTCGTCTGTTCCAATAAGTCCGCACGTACCCACAATAAATAGCTAAACAGTCAGTCTCATCCTGCGGGCTTGTAATGCGGTGGCTTACCGCAAGAGCAATAGCAAAGACGAGGAAGCTCTCTCGGTCCACATAGTGCTTCTCTTCCGCCCAGTGAAGCAATTCCCTAGAAACCCAGCCAACAGTGACCCCGTATCCAACACTCAGCAAAATCGTGTAGGCCCAAGTCTCATAAAACCACAAGCCCATAGCTTTCCCTGCGCCTCCGCTAAACCCCTCGCCGCCCATGCCGGTATACTGGATGAGGTAGAGGGCAAAAAAAAGAAACGGATAGCCGAGCCCGTCATTCGCCCCCGACTCAGCAACAATGATGCGCTGCAACGGCTGAGGAACGTTTTTGTCGGCAAACTTGCCCTTGACAATCGAGTTCGAGAGAACCGGGTCAGTCGGTGTCACACAGGCACCAACGGCGAGCGCATGCAGAAACGAAAGGTTAGGCACCAGGGCCCAGATCACTAGAGCGCTGCACATCCACATAGCGGCCATTCCCGGCCCAAGCAACAGCGAGAGACTCTTCCATTCCAGCTGCAGGTAGCGTTTCGGCAGCTGCACGCCGGCCAGAACGAGTTGTACCCCGAGGACCAGTCGGGTAAAACAGAGAGTGATTTGGTCTAGATTCTGGTCCGCGCCAAGCGCATAATCGAGCGGTCGGATAAAATTGGCAGCGTGCGGGGAGAACGCGACCCCAGCCAGCAGCGAGATCACTATCTGGTTTAGTAATTGATGGAGAACAGTCGGAGAGGGGTACTAACATGCTTCAGAGAGGTAGAATCTCTCTTTGAAGAGGTACGAGACTAGGCCGAAGACAGAGATAAAACCTCCCAGCGTCGCACAGACGATATTGAAGTTGATCAGCGATAATGTAGGCATGATGTACAAGCCCCGATCGATCGGTATGTAGGGATAATATACGATTTTAGAACTGGGGATGAGATTAGCAGAATTCCACGGTTACTTGACAGATAGATACTCACTTCAAACGGACGTTTAGGCACTGCGTGTTATTCAATCATTCTAAGGAGTCGTAGATTTGAAAGTTTCAGGGCCAGACTTTGTCTCATCTGATATCTTGAGATACAATGCCTAAGCAAGGATGAACGACGGATCCGTAGTCGATCCGTAGCGGGCTGGATCTGAGTTGGAGTGGAATGGAACGTGGTGGGAGATGGGAGAGAAAGCCTGGATTCGGAGCGCTGGAAACTTGGAGCTTCACAAGCTTGGCTTGCTTAGCCAGCTTGGCTCCGCGATAACTCGCTTGGGAAAAGTACGGCGTCACGAGCATACGGTGTTTGAATCTTGCAATTACAGAAGACGAAGCCTTGCAGTCTGCAATGTCATGCTATTATACACATGTCGCATAAATATCGACGAGAAAAAAATGCACCAATAACCGCTTGATAATGCTGGTCCCAATGCCAAACAGGAGTCTTATCATACGCTGAGCCCTTGCTCAGATGCTCCTTGTTGCGCTCCATTCACTGCAAGACGATCGGCTGCTTCATTCCCAGGATCTGCATCATGTCCCTTGACCCATTCAAAGAGGGTCTTGACCCGGAGTTCCGTACGCTCTTCGATCTTGCTCAGGATGGATTCTATCAGATCCTTGTTTTCCACCGGTTTCTTGTCTGCAGTCAACCAATTATTGCTTCGCCATTTTTGAAACCAAACCGTAACACAGTTAATCGCATACTGACTGTCTGTGACAATCGTCACATCTCGATGTCGGGGGGCAATGTCAAGGGCACGCAGGATCGCCGTGAGCTCAGCGCGTTGGTTTGTTTGACGGCTGCCTTTGAGAGGTTCTGAGACGTTTCTGCTGGGAAAGTATTGTTAGTAGGTATACTTTCGACATCCTAAAGGAGACAAACCGTGAATCGCCAGGCCCAAAGTATACCCCAACGCCGGCCATTGCTTGCACCCGTCCATTTCTCAGTGAACTGCCATCGGTGTAGATACGGAGCATGCCCGGCGGTCCTTTTGGCTGTATTTTTGTGGCTGTTTTCTGCTCGAGTGTCTTGTAAACAACCTTGCCGGTCTTTAGATCGAGCATCACATTCGGATCGAACCCATCCTCCGCACCGGGGGGTAAAGGGCCCTCGCCCGGTTCATACGGATTGCCCTGCTGGTCTTTCGGGACGTCACTGGTCAAGCCCGGAGCCCCGGGAAGTCTTGTGTCGGTAGAAGTCGCAAACCGAGCGGGGTCCCCGCCGAGCTTCACAAATTCCTCCGCCTCCTCCCTTGTTGAAAATTTCTTATATCGAGGTTTCTGAAATCCTCTAATCTGCTCTTGAGCATGGGCCCAATTGGTATACACTCCGGGGTTGTGTCCTCGTTGGATCGCGTAGAATCTCGTCGGCTCTGTACTCAGCGGTGACGCGCCTCGCGGTGACGGAGGTTTTGTGCCGGTCAGGAATGCGTTCGCCTCTTCGAGACTCGGGAATCCTTGAACTAACGGGACATGAATTGGGTTAATTGACCGATTCTCCAAGACCTTGAGAGTCCAGCGCTTTCCGTCGAATCACTCACAGACCGCGCCTTTGAAACCCGTCACCTGGGCCAAACATTCCTTCCATTCATAGTAGATGCCCGGCTGGTATCCCGCTTTGACGGCATAATATTTTCCAGCAGAACCTCTCTTGCGTTTGGTGCCTGCAGTCGGGGGCGGCGACTGGGAAGGTTTGGCGGCAGCCAGCGTCGGAGAAGGGACGGGCTCGTCCATTCTGTGCGGGGAGGCGGAGGCGGGAGATTTGGTGTTTGTCAGAAACGAGACTGCGATGATAGGATGGACTGGGCGTGCAGATAACAGCGGACGAGCCGTGTAGAAGTTCTCAAGGGCGAGTCGAGGGATAAGAAGTTTTCCTAGCCTGCAGCTCATGAAAAGGAGCCAAGGGGGGTCCCCGCTGCGGCAGAAGGCAATGCGGACGTTTGGCGGTTGGCGATCTTCAAGATTCCAGGTAGAATAGAGGAATATTTGGCGTGCTGGGGGACAGAAGACTGAGAAAATTGAGGAAGAGCAGTGCAGAAAAGAGGGAGCAGAGCGGAGGGGGGTGGAGTGCTTGGGGCCCGGCTTGGGGGGGGGGTGGTCTGTGGATTCGGCTTTGCGGTCAGTGCCTGAGACTGAGCTGCATTTGATCAGATCAGAAATCGAGGTCCTTCTATAAATGCTTAGCAGGGCAAACCTTTCGATCAAAAATTTTATATGATCTATCTCGGTGTCTACAGGGTTGGGCCATATTGTACTGCGTTGCTGGATACGATGGATACGATGTATATATCGGTGCAACCCCTCTCCTGCTGCCCACCTTCGCCCAATGCTCGTACCAACCTCCTACCCATTCCCTTGTCCATTCTCTGTACGTGACATGACTTTTATAAGTCGTTCATGTGCCCAAGGAGTCTCCTCGACCTATTCGATCTTTATCGGCGGCTGCTGAGTGTGCTTTCAGCCCTAATGCGTGCTGAGGCATTCCCAGATATCAACTCTCAGCAGTCAGACAATATAAAAAAAAAAAAAAGAAAAAAAAGAAAAAATAAATTCAAGATACATTTAGCGGGATCGTGCCAAGGCTCCCCATTGCATCTTTACCTCTATCAAGCAAGCCGATTCGTATCAGATACCTATAGTGTTTCGCTGAAAGACAGAGAGGCTGCCCACTCTAGGAGCACAAGGTATAGCTGAGAATGACTGCTCTCAGGATGGGATACCCACCACCAAATACTCTTGGATCATTCCAGCCCTCTTGACGACCCTCGCAAAAGATTGCAGGCAACTTATTGGCTACATTTACCCTGGAAATAAACGACAACGATCATGATTGCCAATCATGCTTGCGAACTAGGCGACCAACCGCCCAGTATGACACCCGCTCCCTCGAACCACAACAACACTCAAGATAGATCATCTGCTCCATAGGTGTCAGTCGTTCTATACCACGAGTCAGCAGCTTTGTCTGAGATGGATGAGAATAGATGATTGATGCCATCCACGACATAATCACGCATAATACTCTATTCACCTGCTTGTTATCACAACAGAAAATGCACTTGGGAAACACACTCAAAAGCAGTTTGAATGGCTTCTTTCTTGGGTATGGTGTTGTTTGCTACGTTGAAGCTTCTACATGTGATAAGTTCCATTTGTCAGTGCTTGCATTACCAGCTTTGTCTGCAACAGAGGTAAGAGGTAAGGTAACTCTATCTTACACCTTTCCATCTCTCTGACGGTGTGCCCATAAAAGAGGAACTGACACCTCTTTGGCATCTATCTTCAGTGTTCCTCGTTGATTGGCTCAATCAGACAGGCCTATCCAGCCGTGGAGGCTTAGTTCAGTGGAATAAGTATCGGTCTCTTCTTTTGCCTTGATATGATGATATGTTATTCGTAGTGGCTGAGCACTAACACATACTGATTGAAGGATGTCATTCCTGCCTCCAAGCAAGCGCATCAAAATCGACAAGCCTTACCTCAACGGGGACGACTACTGCAAGCAGAAACTCTACACCGAGCGCAAAGAAGTCCCCTTGCTAGCTTCGATTGATCCCGCCCTTCTCATTAAGAGCCCCAGTACCGGGGTCGGTGGCCTCGTTCTTCCATACACCGGCCCTAGCCGCGACGTTGAATCGTTGAATCTTCATTTCGAGACTGACGATGCTGATGATACTGGCGACACTACCGACAGTTACTCTGATACTGGCTCCGATGATGGCTCCATTGATCTGGCTGCACTGAACCCCGACAACCCCCGTACTGCCGCCAGCCCATGCTCCGGCATCAGCACCATCTTCAGCCCCCTTTCACCGGATGATTTGAAGATCTTCTTCTATGACGAGGAGACCATTCCCGAGAGGCTCTGGCTTGCCATTTTCATTGAAAATGTAGAAGGCGTCGAGGAACTAATCGAAGAAGGAGCAACTGCAATGACAGACACCGGATTCGGCGGCTATGCCATCGATATGGCAGTTAGGCTCGAGGATACGGATATCGTACGCGTCTTCCTCCCTAACCGCGAGGCCCTCAGCAAGTACGGATTGCGCGCTGCCCTTATCGCAGTGAATGCAAACACAACGGAGATAATGAAGGTTCTTTTGGACATCGGCATGCGTGACTACCTAGCTGCAGACGAGACTGCGAAGATCATCGTCTTCGGGCACACCTGCAAGCACGGGACCCCGGAGATGCTGGACACACTGAGCGAACGAGGCCCCTGGTTCAGCTGGAAGGCGTATTGGTACTGGTGCTTGCGTCTGTCCGATCAAACCAAGAAAGGTGCGAACGGGAATAAGGTCTGGGAGCTCAAGGAGGCGTACATGGAGGTACGCCCCATCATTTTCTAATCTACCGATGTCATTAAGTGCTAACCTACCCAGCGCGAGGAGAATAAAAAGCCTCTCATGTACAGAACTGACGTGCTTGATACCTGGGACGAAGCTCAGGAGCTGCCGCCTATCCACCAGGTAATGCGCCTCCATTGTAATGCCAACCCCGACCATCACATCGGTGACCTCTACCATATCGAGCTCTTGGACCCAGTGAAGCACAATCCCGCGAGGTACGCTCCTGTTGATAGCAATCGTCGCCGTACGGGACCTTGGGACATCTTTTAAAGAATGCCGCATACGCTAGATGAGCTTTGGCTGGATGCGATTCTAGAAGCGCAACTAGTTCCGTATCAGATTGGGTTTGATGTTTGTACACATTTACAATGTGGAAAGAAATTATCTAACACTTTGCACTCGATGATATGGAATCGGGACATCGTTGGATCGGGATCGGGATTGCACCTTGTTACTGCAAGCATGTATCTAAGAATAATCTTTTGTGGTAATCTGCCTAGCTGCTCTGGTAATTGGTCAGATTGTCAAAAATGTGAACAGAAGTTTTACTGTGAATCTTCTTGGATTGTTGTGGCGCTTAACACATGCCTAGCTGGGATCAACCCGTGACATAGAAGGATATCGTCACATCCCAGGCTGTACTGGGTTGGCGGATTTGACTCAGTTACTGAGGTGCCACGTCTCTGTTTATACTCACAGCCGCGGCATTTGAGAGTTCAGCACGGAGTTGCTATAAACGCTGTGTCAAAGAACACAGGCACATTGTCGCCGCCAAACGTACTGCAGACCTCGACCTCGTTACTGATAACGGCGTCAAGATCATTGGTGCTGCATTTCCTCGCCACTCTCTGCTACGTCCTCGACCAAGTGACTGCAGGTGAAGCAGAGCTAAGGCATTCTTTCAATGGTGCCGAGGGCACCACTACAACAACACATCACACCACAGACCGGAACTACGTGGAAATTCTAGCGAAAGTACAGCTTTGTGCTTCATCCTAGGCTCGAACAGAGGCATCCTCATACCCTCCACAAAAACCAGTATTCGACCGCAATTTCTAACATCACTGGATGCAGGATACACTTAATCACCGCAAAGTTCAGATTTATGAGTTCTCCAGGCCAAATTACTATTTGGTCGAGTTGATATTTTGTCGAAGTGCAACTCTCCACAATCGTCACTAGTTATTCCAACGTTGTTGGGGCTGGGATGACCCGCGTATGCCGACTCTTTGAAGAATCAAACGAACCCATCCCAGCTCTAATGGAGTTTATACCACAGTGTGAGCCGAGCCAGATTGCCATATGACCTGGCCGCAATTTGGGCGGGGAATAAGAGACTTATTATTCCTTTCGATGGGGTGTACGCTCGTTCCAAGGACGAATTCTGCGGTTGCTCATGCTGGCGGTACTGAAGGGATATGCTTCCCCTGAAGCCGAGAATAAGGATAAGGTGTCTGGATAAGGGAGTTTCTGTTCAGTAAGGGTGTACTTACTGGGCATATGGTGCAAGAGACCGCGAGACTAAGGAGGTCAACATCCTTAAGAACTTGGGAAACGCCCGCATTTTGACCATCGTTATCATCGCTCGAACACTCATACCAGGCACTATCTCAAATCTCCACTAATTTTGACGCAGCCTTCACAACAAGCAATACAAAAGTCTTCAACACAATAGTCTGGCTCGAAAGAACCCTCGGAGCTATATTTCCGTTCGTATCTATTCGGTACGACCACCTCTATACACGATAAGGTTGAGAAGGACGATGATAGCAGCCCGCATCTGACGAACCCGAGCGATTCCGCACGGAATTCTAGGCTGATCTAACTTAAGAGCCTTGTCAGATAAGATGGTATTCACGCCGATCACTTGGGGTATTTCAACCTTGATAAGTCTTATCCTGCTGAGGATGGAGTCCGGCTGTTATGCAGAATCTTGGACTGGCAGGGGGAGTTAGACGATTTTGAAGTCGATGTTGCCCAATGCTGCCTTTGGAGTCTCACTACCTGGAGGACTGCCTAAATTATGTTGCTCACTTGAGAAGTTGTATGTGCAGGGACTTTATATTCTTCTCTGCTGCGTTATGCCCACCCTAACTAGTAGTTAAGCCAACTGCTATAATCTTCAGCCAGCACAATAGTATCCGCAGGATCTTGGAGTGCAATGCCTTTCCTTGAACGAATCTGCTTTACTGTCCATATATGAAGTGAGAAATATAGGGTCTTATCATGTAAATTGACAGAAAAGCTTGCCGTCCTTCCCCCATTGAAGGCATAAGCACTGGTCCATAGATACAGCACAGAGCCGTGACAGTCGATGACAACCAGAAGTCAAGAGCCCTATGCTGTACCCAGCACTAGGAAAAGATTTACTACTATGGAGAATACAAAGTTGTATTTTTTTAAAAATAAAATAAAATAAAATAAAAGGAAATGTAAAGCTCATTTGGAAATGCCCTTCGCGCTAAACCCAAGCCAGACTCCCACTACCTACATTGAACGCAATTTATACACCTCACCCTCCAGTCTCCCCTTCTCTCTATTAACACATCATCTTCTCTCCACCAACTCTTCATGTCCTTACCATGGACGACTCATGGATTGTACAAAGCCCCACCGATTCGTCCGATGACCCAGATTGGACTATGGATTCAAGCACCGTTTCAGAAACGTCCTCGGGAATCGACGCAGACACCGGCGATGAAATGTACTCAGATGTCCAATCTGACGACGAAACTGATCCTTCAGAGACAGACTCAGAAGCTGAGGCTGGGATCGTTTCTACGACGGATGTCAAGGCTACCTCTGATACAAGCTCGGAGTCGGAGATGCATTCGGATATGGATACAGAGACGAACGATGAAGCGGACTTTGAAAGTGCCTCTGTGTCTGACCGGGAAATAGTTTCTAACACAAGTTCCGTACATAACGAAGAAGATATGAAGCTTGGTTCGGTGAAAGAGCGGGGGATAACCTCTCTGAGTGACGAAGAGAGGGAGTCAGTAATGGCGTTGATAGATGCGGCGATGGCCGAGATGGGTGTGAATATTGGCTCTGGATTTGGCTTTGGTGTTGGCAATGAAAATACCCTGGAAACTGGCTTCGTTGGCTCTATTGGTTTTGGTCTCGAGGGTGGCTCTGCGACTTCAGTGTATAACACTAAGAGCGCCTCGGAAGTCGGTTCTGAAGTTAGCTCTGAAGCCAATTTTGAAGCTGGTGTGATTGACTCGGGGCTCTACTCTGAGATAGACATTGAACGAGACCACACTGACGCTGAAGCCAGCTGCGAAGCCGGTGTGGTTGACTCAGGATTCGACTCCGAAAGGGACATTAGAGGAAACGACGGATTAGATGCTGAGACGGATGCAGAGCTGGAGTACAATGCAGATGCTGGGATGATCATGATCAAGTCGGACACAGCGGGAAGCACGGATTCAGGCTCAGACTTAGGCTCAGGCTCAGACATCGAGGACACGGGGAAAGAGCTAGAGCTGGAGACAGATCTCGACAGGGAGATACGAGAAAAGGTCGCAATGAAACTGTCCCGCACAAAGTATGCTTGCTCGTCCCTGACTCGACTCCGAAGCATAATCAATTTTGTGTATAAAGGTGTTCTATCCAGGCCTCTCGATGAAATGATCAAGACTGTCGTCGTTAAGCATGCAGAGCCCTATCTTGCTGTCAATAGGGCGTGGGACCTTCGAACGGACCGCTGTGTAATTCCCTCTTGTGTTCGTGGTAGATATTGAACTGACCTCACTCGACGCAGACCGGCGAAGGAACTGTCATTAAAGCATTGAACGAGATGTTCGACGTCCGATATACAAATATTACGCGCTTCAAAGGGATGTTCAAGACTATCATCCGAGCGCCAGAGTTATACCACATTAACTACGCAACTCATACTCTGATAATGGAACATCTTCCAAACGCAATCAACCTACATAACTTCCTCACAAACATGCCCTGTCTCAGTGACGAACGCCTACATCCGTGGTGTTTCTTCATTGGAAGCAACCTAGGCCACTGGCTGCACGCATTCCACGTATGGATTGCGGAGGACCAGCAAAAGCAACTCGCGAAAGAATTTGACAATAGTCTAAACAAGGCGATGGCAGACTTGAAATTCCACATCAATTACGAGAAGCTTCTTGATGCGGTGGAGAAGTATCCCAAAATCCTGAATAAGAAGAAGACCCGCAGGATCTTCAAGAAGGTCGTCAAGATGGCCCGGGCTGAAGTACGAGAAGGCAGTAAGAATGGTAGGACAGGGCCTATTCATGGCGATTTCTGGGCTGGAAAGTAAGTTGCTAGCTTAGACACCTTGATCCAACTTACTTACAGATTATCTAGCATCATTCTCCCTATCACTGCTCTCCAGGATCTCGAAAAAGATCCCAAGCCTGATCCTGACGCCGAAGATGACCCCCGTCACATTCCTTGCCCGCAGTCCACTCTGCTAGTTACTGACTGGGAGTTCGCCCAGTACGGCCCTCATGCTTTCGACATCGGCCGAATGGTCGCGGAACTCTATATACTGCACCACTACCAAGGCATTGAGGCCGCCAGCTCGATGTTAGAAGGGTTCTTGGATGGCTACGAGCACATCACAATGGAGACATCTTATCGCATGCTCATCCACATCGGCGTGCACTTTATCGTATGGGGGAGCAGACGCGCAGATGGCGTGGGAACAGAGAGGCAAGTCCGGAAACTGATTAAACTCGGCCGGAAGTTTATCGTCAAGGGGTGGAAAAGGGACCGGTACGCATTTATGGGGGATTTTTGGAATTGCCTATTTAAGGGGTATTCGGATTAAGCTTGTCTGTCTTCTGTTTCGCAAGTTGGGAGTTAGGGTTGTGCCCGTGCCGCAGCATGGGTCTTTGTTTGTCTAGAAGGCATGTTATATGCTATGGCAGCTTTGACGGCTCCAGAGCATTTGAAGGAGATTTCAAACGAAGTATGGGGCCGATGCATTATAGAAGGACTTGGGACGATTGACGCGATTGTATAAGTGAATGAAGGAATGTTCTCATGGCAATTTTAGTCATTGTACCTGTTTAGTAAGTTCAGCTAGACCAATGCACTCTAGATGAAGAGGGTTATCCAAGCACAAGCTAGCTTAATTAATGGTGAGCACTGGTTAAGAGTGGTAGGTACGAAGGAGGCATAAGAGATGACAAAAAGGTCAAAGCTATACAAAGCCAATTTTTCTAAATATATCATATCCTACATTTCGCTATACACTGACAACCTCAGCCTTCATCCCAACATTACCCTCAGGCGTAATAATCTCCACAGCACTCTTCTTCCCGTCCTCACCCTCACCCTTCTTCAGCACAATCCGGTACTCATCCTCCGCATATAACGGGCTCGTCGCACGGTACGTAATTCTATCAGGTAAAAAATCGTTTGCATCAACATTCGCCCCAGTAGTAGGGCTCCGTAAATCCCTCCAAAAGTCCAGAATCGCAATGAGATTCAGTGGCCCATGCACCACGATATCCTTGTGCCCCTCGACCTGCCGGCACCACGGCTGCGAGTAGTGGATTTTATGCGGGTTGAAGGTTAGTGCTGAGAAGCGGAAGAGCGTTACGGCCGTTTGGCGGAGGGTGCGCGTGTGGGTAAGGCCGTCTGGAGAGGAGGTTGTCGTTGATGTGGCTGGAAGAGAAGAGGGAGGGGTTGGTGGGGGGAGGTCTTGGGCTTGTTTTATTGATGGTAGTGAGAGGGCTTTGCGGAAGACCCAGTTTCTATACAGCGTCAGAGCTTCATCACGGTATGGAGAGAATGGAAACATACCTCCGATCAATCACCGCAACCCCAGCCTCATTGCTGAACTCTTTTTCCACTCCAACGACAATCATCTCCTCCCCGGTATTTTTTACAATCTTCGCCTCCGCACTTAGAACCCTCGTCGTCTCTGTAACTCTCTCCCCAACTCTCAACGGGTTCACCCTGCCTTCACTGTCCCGCGGCCAGCAAACCTCGCCGCCGGCCCACATGCGCCGCGTAAACGGATGCGCGGGATTATAGCTCGTATCTGTACCATCAGCACCGAGTTCATTTTCCAGAAATGCTGGCGTGAAGTAGGCAAGATGGTACCCCGCTGGGAGTGGTGTTCCGTTTGCGACTTCGATTTCGTATTGATTGGGAGGGGTTGTTGCACGTTGCGAGAGATGCGGGGTGGTGGGGAAGAGCGACGGCCGATTAAGTGTTAGGGAGAGGAGGCGGAGCTGGTTCGCGTCGAGGATTTGTGTGCGAGTTTGGGGTCCTAGAGATTGGAAGCGTGAAAGGAAGGAGGTTGCTATTGATGATGCGGAGGCGTTGGAGGTTGATGAGGAGAAGCGGAGATAAGCGAGCGGGATGAGGCGTGTGGGAAGCGATCTCGTTGGGCCTCTCGTTACTGGTCTTGAGATGAGCATGGTGTATTGTTTCTCACAATTGGTCTTATTCTGGGGGACCTTGTATTATGGCTCTGAGTTGCTTAGATGCAAAAAAGAGCTATCTTGAGATTGTGGGTGATAGCGAAGATGCCTCGGCTGCTAAATCTGAGACCGAATATAGCATACAGCCGTTTCCCCAGAAAGCCTTTATACTTCTCCACGCTTCAATCCTACATTGCGCAAATTGATAAAGGCCATTGACAGCTGGAAGCGAAATAGTATATAAAAGACGGCAAGATAAATGTCTATATCCACTGCTAGTTGGGAGCTAGATATCTAGAGCTTCACCTGCCCGGCCTGAAGCCTACTCCATTCCTCAGGCCCAAACGGGAGGTACGTGTCGCCCTGAAGCCAGTACAGCTTGTCCCGGTCCCCGACACGGCTGGGGTCGACGCCCTCGGTCCGCAACACGTGCTTCTGCTGCTTGAAATTTCCCGTGGCCTGCATTTCGGGCGTGACGCGCAAGAAGAGCGGCGCCGCAAATCGAGGCAGGTTGCGCAGGACGTGCGCAGCAACACTCTTGAGCGTTTCTGCAGAGGGTTCAAGGAGCACCGATTGGTCGGCTGCCTTGATTTGTTGGTTGAACACGACAGCCGCGCATCCCGCGCGGCCATCGTGGTTAGGCAACGTCACACCGTACACGTTGGCCTCGTGCACCTCTGGGTGAGTTCCCAGCACCCCGGCCACTTCACTTGTCGACACATTCTCGCTCTTCCACCGGAAGGTGTCGCCCAGACGGTCAGAGAAGTACCAGCGGCCTTCGTTATCCCACCGCATCATGTCACCAGTGCGGAAATAAGCATCGCCTTTACGCAGTACGTCGCGAATCACCTTGCTGTCGCTCGCTTTCGAATTGCGGTAGTAGCCCTGGAAGGTCTCTCCGGGATCAGCGGGGTCAATGGCATACAGGAGCTCGCCTGCTTCGCCTCGCGGGACGGGCTTGCAAAACCCGGTTTGGGGATCGCGCCATGGTGCTTGGGATTCCTGGTCTACCTCGACAATAGTCAGGCCACGTCCAAGTAGCCATCCACTGAGTGCGCCGGTGCGTCCAATGGCTCCGGTGGTGAAGTCATTTGTTGAATAGTTCCATGTTCCGCCTGGGCTTTCTGTTGCAGCATAAAATTCGGCAACCGTTGGCACGTTGAAGCGCTCCTTGAACCGGTTCCATATATCCGGCCGTAGCCCGTTGCCATATACTGCTCGAATGTTGTGTTTTTTGTCCAGGTCTTCGCCAGTAACTGGATCGGTCTCACCAGGGGTGGCCAGTAGATATCGCAAGGTTTCGCCCACGTACTGGATGACCGTGGCGTCGTTCTCGCGCGCTTCCTTTATAAAGTTTCTCGCAGAGAACTTGCGGCCGATGATCAGCGTAGACCCGGCCGCCAGACAAGCTAGGAATGCCAGGATGGCAGCTGATGAATGGTAAAGCGGCATGCACTAGTTTGACCGTCAGCTCCCTCTACTACCATAGGACCAGGTTGACATACAGTAAAAACACGGTCATGTTTGACCAACTCAACAAAGTGGCTGACAAAGATGCTTCCCGCCCACGTCTTCCTCCAGCTGACGATGGCAGGCTTCGGAAGTCCAGTCGTACCGCTGGTGTAAATCAGGACAGCCATATCCCGAAGCTGAACCCCGCCTCGTGCCTTATCATCCTCCCTTACAGCCTCTGTCTGCAGGATCTGCGCTTCGATCTCGAGTGTATGGAAGATAACCTCAACGGGGCCCCCGTCTTCCCTGAAATCGGGCGAGGCAAAGGCCGCCAGTTCGTCCGGACCAAAAGAGGACCGGACTTCCTCATCGACAATCATCAGCCGCGCAGTCGAGGTGCGGATCGAATGCGTCAACGGTTTCCCGGTGAGATTATAGTTGATGAACGCAGGTACAGCGCCAATACTCCAGAGGCCTAGCCAGATAAAAATGAATGTAGACGAGTTCATCATATCCAAGGCGACGATCTCGCGAGGTTTGATGCCGTGGACTTTCTTGAACCAGGTGCCATATCGCAAGGCCACTGTATACGTCTCATGGAAGGTCCAGCTGCGGCCATTGTAGACGATGAACGGCCGGTCTTTCGACGCGGAGTCCAGAGCATGGCTCTCCAGTACATAAAACAAGTTCAGGTGGTCTCGGCGCTGCGCGAGCCGAGACTTGATAATGGATTTGAAGAGCCCGTGGAAGATCTTCTTGTCATAGAAGAGAGAGTACTTTGCGTTCAGGTAGGCGAGGGTAGTCGCAAGTGCCGGACCAGCGAGCGAGAGGGGGATATCTATCGCACAGTGAGTTAGCACGTCCACGGAAAAATACGAAGTAGCTACAAACCCAGTGGTAGCGGAACGGACATGGCTATATTGTGAAAAAGTCAAGGAAAAATAAACGTAACGGTGCCGTCTATTCTTGGTTTCCAATCCAGAAGGGGGGAGGTTTGACAGTTAAAGGTGGGACTCACTGCGTCAGGGCAGCCGAGGTACCGTTGGAAGGGGAAGCGAGCGATCAAAAGGAGGAGCAGAAGAAAAGAGGCGCATGGTGGCCAGCCAAACAAAGCTCAAAGAGCACGAGGCTGTCTTGGAAGGATGGACGATGTCAAAGCGAGATCCGAAGGCGCACTGTCCGAATCAAGCAGGAGGTGCGGACTTACCTCGGTACAAGGCGGCGGCAACACAGCGGCTGCCAGAAGCATCGATTTGAGGGGTGGAACTGCTGTTGACGAAATTGCTGGAGCTCCGGGATAGAGTGGAGCCTTTTAGCAGCTGATCGCCGCTAGATACTGTAATAGGCGTTTGCGGAGCCTTTTGCTGTAACTTGTCGGGTTTTTATAAAGTCCTGATCTCCATATAGAGCAACGTCTGCCACAAGGATGGACACTAACAACCAAGGTGCTTGCTAAGAAACAGCCAAACAATATTACCTTACCTGGACGCACCTGACCTAGAAGACAGCCTACCGTTGATATGGAGGTCGCCTTCCTTGTTCTTTGCTCCCAGCGCGTATCCTTGCGGTGGTCAAGCTGGTCAAGTCGTGTCGTCGCGCACGTATTCTGAACCATGGCCGCTCGCGCAGACTAACACTCTTCCACCGCTTGGGCCGCCGGAACGGTCCACCGCCTCGGCCGAATCTCGAAGCATTGAATACCACATCTAGAAGAGCATATAGAAGAGCGGACTCTTTGTCGACCGCCGAGGACAGTTCTGAAAGCATTTGTATTCGAATCCTAGGATTGCGTCTTTCTTTTAACGGTGGGCACTTCTTCATAATCATCCTCCAAGAATGCCTTTAATTTCGCCAACCCTTCTTCCAGCACTTGCGTCTCGCACACGTATCCGATCCGCACGTAGCCATGGAAATCTTCTCCGCCGCCAAAGCACAGGCTTCCGGGCACAAGCATGACTCCAGTCCGCTCCTGGAGCATTTCGCAGAAGGCGGTATCGTTTACCGGCTTGCCCATCTTATTGAACCGGACAAAAGCGGTGGTTCCGGCTCGGGGCTTAACCCAGTCACACGCCCATCGATGGGACTCAATGAACTTCTCCAGGATTCCAAGGTTAGTTCGGCCAAGCTCGATATTGCGCTTTAGCAGTGCATGGATGGTGGTTGGGGCCAGAGCGTAGCTTGCGACCGCATCGTCTAGCTGGGATACGGAGATGGTGGTATAGTCCCGAGCGGAAGCGCAGGCCTCAATTACAGATCGATCGCGGGATGCAATCCATCCCACGCGTATACCGGCCAGACTGTATGCTTTGGATAAGGACCCTGTGACAATCGTCCGTTCATAGCCAAGCGACAAGACCGACGAGGGAAAGTCTGGGTCCATAGGGCTGATGGAGTGGAAGAGCGGGCGATAGACTTCATCACAGAAGACATAGATCGATGAGCTGCGCGCGATCTCCACTATCTCGTCCAACGTACCCTGTGGGATAATAGCTCCGGTAGGGTTCTGAGGGTTGCTAGATCACAACGTTAGATGCCAAGCGAACTTCGCAGGGAAGGGGCGCTATACTTGATGATAATCAGCTTGGTATTCGGCCGGATCAGGCCCTTCAATTCCTCGAGGTCCAACTTCCACCCTTCTGCTTCCTTTGATTTCCATAGGCTGACATCGGCCCCCAGCGATTCTGGGACCGAGTAGAGCTGCTGATAGGTTGGGTAGTGGCAGATAACATGATCCCCAGGACCGACCAATGTATATAGCAGAAGGAAATTTGCCTGGATTGCACCGGCAGTAACCAGAATATTGTCTGAAGGCAATGGAGTCGGTGTCCTCACAGAATATAGGTTGGCCAGTGTTGATCGTAGTTGCTTAGAACCGCGGATCTCCCCGTAGGTGAGCTTGCGATCCAGGACGCCGTCTAGAGGGTTTGAAGCCGGGTCCTCGCACAGCGCCTGGAGATCTCGAACCGAGATTGAGGCGCTGCAGGTCTCTGCCACGTTGTACTTGGCGGTTGTTTCGTACTTGTCCATCCACTGGTGGGATTAATTTCTGCTACAATATATCCGCAAGATGCGGGGTGTCAGGGTACATACTTGCTCCACAGCAAAGTCCTTGATTTGAACCATGATGGCAAGTTGTGAGAATCAATCAAGCATCAGCACTTGGGAATACCGAGAACTTTAAGCGGGGTCTTATCGTATTGAAGCAGGCTCTTGTGGGCATGTCCGTATCACGTGGGGCGCCTTTCAGGTTGCCTCTTTTGGTGTAGCCTGTGCTATATGACCTAGGCCATGGCTATGGGAATCATGGAGGAAGGTAGTTTGATCTAGCTGCCATGCAAGTTGAACCTCAAAAATAGCCTCGCATGACCAATGAGGTCTCAGCTCGTTGCAACCACATCTCTTCCGAGAGGATGTTTTCGGGGACCTGGTATGTTGGTGCCCCAGGCTGCAAGGCTACCATCCCGTACCTAGGTGCCCCAGCCAGCCTCCTGTTCCCGTTCTCCGCCCGCGTCATCGGCCTCGCCCGTTTCACACCCCAAGTCCCCAACGCCTCCATTGTCTGATGCCACGGCCTTGTTTCTATCCTTGCTGTCCTCTTCTCATCCGACCGCTCACTTTCTTCAATGATAGCGCCTTCTCTAAAATAGCACTCATCTCTATCCTTCGTGTTTTCGCTAGGATAGATCACTTTGCACCCGTTCCTGGCGCTTCTCGCATTACTCCGCATTTCCTCTGCCGCCGGCCGACCTTCGCCGGCCGACTTGCTTGTTCAACAGCATGCGGCTAAACCCCTCACTACAACTGTTCCTGGCAGTTGGTCTCTCGTTAACCAACTCTGCTGCCTCTGCACAAGGAAACACATCGGCAACAAACCTCGATTCACTGCTCTTTTCGTCCCTCGACGATCGCCCAGGCGACTGTCCGCCGTGTTTCAACTGTCAGCTCGAGGCCTTCCAATGTACGCAGTTTGCTACCTGCGATATATACAGCGGAAAATGTCTCTGTCCACCCGGGTTTGCAGGCGAGGATTGCTCGACTCCGCTTTGCGGATCTCTTTCAGATCCTCAGCGCCCGCCGCGGAAGGATAAATACTGTTCCTGCAATGATGGCTGGGAAGGTATTAACTGCAATGTTTGTAATACGGATGATGCATGTAATGCAATGATGCCGACTGGCGAAGATGGTGTTTGTTACAAGCAGGGCGTGACTGTTAAAGAGAACTTTCAGATGTGTGATGTGACGAATCGGAAGATCCTGGACCAGCTGAAGGAACGAAAGCCGCAAGTAACGTTTTCCTGCGAAGCCGAAGATAAGACTTGCAATTTCCAGTTCTGGGTCGACCAGGTGGAGTCGTTCTATTGCGGCTTGGATACCTGTGAATGGGGCCTGGAAACCGACTACGACAAAAACACCACCCATTATAAATGCGAGAATATCAATTGCAAGTGCATTCCCGGCCGCATGCTTTGCGGTGAAGAAGGTTCTATTGATATCGGGGAGTTCCTCAAAGAGTCAATTAAGGGACCGGCTACCTTCTCATCCGTATCCACTGTCGGTGGTAGCAAAGAGGATGGCAGCAAATTCCAGGAACCTGAGATGGATAACTTGATCAAGAGTGTCTTTGGTGACGAGAGTATCACGCTCAAATGCTCTTCCGGTGAATGTATCCATAAGACAGAAGTCCCCGGATACCAGCGCCCTGTCAAGAAGATCAATACCCCGCTTATAGCGGGTGTTATTGCAGGATGCGCTCTATTTGTTGTCGCTGTGATATTAGGTCTTTGGTATCAGTCTCGGCGGTCCCGTTACAGCCGTATCCAACTGTCCCTTTCGGATGATTCCGACGACGAAGCATCGAAGCTTTTGGCTGATCACCGCCCAGCTACACTCTATTGGGATAATGTCTCCTACTTCGTAAATGGAAAGGAGATTCTTTCAGGTATTCAGGGTATTGCACAGCCAGGACAAATTAGCGCAATCATGGGAGCCTCAGGTGCTGGAAAGACCACTTTCCTTGACCTGCTGGCGAGGAAGAACAAGCGAGGTATTGTTCAGGGAGACTTTTATGTTAACGGGGAAAAGCTGGACGACGCAGAGTTCAAGAGCATGATCGGCTTCGTAGACCAAGAAGATACTATGCTCCCCACATTGACTGTTCACGAGACGATTCTGACAAGCGCGTTGTTGCGCCTACCTCGAGACATGAGCCGAGCCGCCAAAGAGCAACGAGTAATGGAAGTTGAGAAACAGCTTGGGATATATCATATTAAGGACCAATTGATTGGCTCCGAGGAGGGCTCAGGTCGGGGCATTTCTGGTGGTGAGAAGCGCCGAGTTGGAATTGCCTGTGAGCTGGTCACCAGCCCCAGCATTTTGTTCTTGGATGAACCTACCAGTGGATTGGACGCCTTCAACGCTTTCAACGTGTAAGTGTTTCCTGAATATATGACGCAGGTTAAACCAGGTTATTTAACAGAATCAGGGTCGAATGCTTGGTGTCGCTAGCGAAGGATTACAATCGCACCGTTATCTTCACCATCCATCAACCGCGGTCCAACATCGTTGCGCTTTTCGATAGGCTGATTCTCCTAGCCAACGGAAGGACGGTCTACTCCGGCCCATTCTCGACATGCCAACAGTATTTTGATGATGCTGGATACACTTGTCCACCGGGATTTAACATTGCTGATTACCTAGTGGATCTCACAATGCATGCTGGCAGCACTACTCAATTCCACAGCGACGAGGAGGAGAGCCCGTTATTGGCAGTGCGCTCTGATCCACCAAAAACGGCTTCGAGCAGTCTAAGAGCAGTCAAATCTGTTGCAAGTGCGTCAAATGCCAGTATGGAGGATTCTGGCAATAGCTTTGATTACGGCAGGCGACCCAAGGGTAAACGACGAACGTCCCTCAAGCAACGGCAAGACCGTCAGCTTTACTCCCGCAGAAAAGATGCTGATGCACCACCTACGCCTCGAACTGATGAGGAGGACGCCGCGGAAGTAGGCGAAAGCCAACAGCAGTGGCTGCGGCTATCCCGCCAACAAGGTCGGACACCACCCCAGATTCTAGACGACCCGCACGACCTTCCCCCGGCAGCTTCCGGCCAGACTGATTTGGATTTAATGATTGCCCACTACGCAGCATCCGACATTGCACGAAACGTGCGTAATGAGATTATTTCAGCAACTCAACGTGCGAGCGCCGGGAATGGGTCTGTTAACTCTGAAGTTCCCTCTTCACCTCTGGCTCAATCCCCTAAGAGCTATGCAAGGGTGAGCTTGGCTCGCCAGTTCATGATCCTATCACAAAGGACGTGGAGGAACCTTCATCGAAACCCGATGTTGATGCTCACACATTATGCTATCGCCATCCTGCTTGCCGTTCTTTGCGGCTTCCTGTTCTACGGCCTAACAGATGACATCAAAGGTTTCCAAAACAGACTTGGTCTTTTCTTCTTCGTACTGGCCTTGTTTGGGTTCAGCACATTGACCAGTCTAACTGTGTTCTCAACAGAACGCCTTTTGTTCGTCCGAGAGCGTGCTAATGGGTATTATCATCCTGTGACCTACTACGCAGCGAAGGTGGTTTTCGACATCGTGCCCCTTAGACTCATTCCGCCGATCATTATGGGTGTGATAGTTTATCCAATGACGGGGCTTATTCCGGCCTGGCCGGAGTTTTTCAAATTCATCCTGGTATTGGTTCTCTTCAACCTAGCCGCTGCTACCATCTGCTTGTTTATTGGCATTGTCTTCCGCGATGGTGGTGTGGCCAACTTGATTGGGAGCTTGGTCATGCTTTTCAGTCTGCTGTTTGCTGGGCTGTTGCTCAACCATGATGCGATCCCGCCATCTGCGCTGTGGTTGCAATCGGTAACTCTCCCTCCTTCCCTTTCCAGATATTGTAACTGACTGTTCAATTAGCTATCCATATTCCATTATGGCTTTGAAGCATTGATCGTGAACGAAGTAACATTCTTGACTTTGATCGATCACAAGTACGGACTTGATATTGAGGTCCCGGGTGCTTCAATCCTCAGTGCATTCGGATTCGACACTCTGGCGTACTGGAAGGATGTCATCGGACTAGCCATCTTTTCCGGAGCGTTCCTTGTGATTGCATACATAGCGATGCATTTCCTGCTTGTTGAGCGGCGATAATGGTTGTGCGGCATAATTCCGCCCATATTGGTGAGGCTCGTCAGATCCCACAAGCAACGTGATGATATTTCTCGTATCTTCTGGTACAACTATAGGTTGGAGCTGTACATACTTTGCAAATTGTACCAGAATTCAGCATATTAGACTAGTAGTACCTGTTTTCCGGTGTAGAAAGTGGAAGACGCCAGACTCGCATGGAAGCACGTGTTCCCCGCATCATGAGCTCTTGACAGTTGACGCAACGTCAACAACTTCTCATCTCACGGTTTTTAGTCTAGACTCCTGATTATCAAATTCTAATCGACTATTACCTAAATGCAACAGGATACTGCTTATCTCTGTTCATCTTCTTCTTGAAAAATCGAGTGTTGAACTAGCTCGCCGCTCACCGCCCGCCCACGCCTATTTTCCCCCAAAGTCCGCACCAAAGTCTCCAGCCCAAATCCCTCCTGCTCGTCTCCCACCTGCTCTCTTACCCACTCCACCCCTCATCCTACGGCGCTCTCCGCTCGGTCCTTGTGCTCTGTTTTGACCGTGTCTTCCCTCCTCATTCTCCTCTTTCTTCTTCGCTTTACACAAGATGTCCGGTGAAGCATGGCTCTACCTTCTGGCGGTGTTGATCAACGCCGTCAACCTGTTCTTGCAGGTCTTCTTCACTATCATGTACAGTGATCTTGAATGGTATGCATTTATTACTCCTCCAATCCAGCAGCTCTTCTAGGCAATCAAAGCGAATTTGAGCTCTGGAGGAAGACTTCATGGTTTCCGCTAATCTGTTGCTGCAGTGACTACATCAATCCTATCGACCTCTGCAACCGTCTGAACGCCTACATCATCCCCGAAGCTGGTGTTCACGCTTTCCTTACCTTCCTCTTCGTGATCAACGGCTACTGGCTCGCCATTGCTCTAAATCTGCCGCTGTTGGCATTCAATGCCAAGAAGTGCGTTCCCTCCAGCCCGAGTCTGAGAACGAGTCTGCACGCATCAAAGCTGGGTTCTGACTCCCTTATTTTGCAGGATCTACGACAACCAGCACCTCCTTGATGCGACCGAGATCTTCCGCAAGCTCAACGTACACAAGAAGGTTAGATTTACCATTTACGTCATAACGCCGGAAGTCACGGACACTGACCTCCGAGCTCTAGGAATCCTTTATCAAGCTCGGTTTCCACCTCTTGATGTTCTTCTTCTACCTCTACAGCATGATTGTGGCCCTCATCCGCGACGAGTCTCACTGATTAGGCCACGAGACCCAGGATGCCACGCGCTATGGCCGGCCCCAGTAACGTCGCGATACCCGGTTTCATCGGAGGGTGGGAGGCGAAGAATTGTTCCGAGCTGTACTAGGCTGCTGTTGCACGCCGTAGCAACTGTCGGATAGGAGGTTTCTGCTTCCCCTCTGCCGATACGACAGGACTTCGGAGTTGTCCTTGGGCAGGCCGGAACTTACGGCCGGAGAGCAGGGAGCAACACTATGTATGACATGACTATGATTTATCGGTGGGTTTTGGTGAAAGCGAAACTCTGAAGCGGCTTCGGCCATGGTGGCTTATGTTACTAGAGGCTGAGACGTGTCAGATTATTACTGTTTTGTTATTTGGAACTGTGTTTTGTACTTGTCATGAACCTTCAGCCTCTATTGGACCTGATGTTGCTTTTCTTTTGATGTCTTTAAATAATGACTGTATATACCTCGAGCGGTGTTGCGATGATAGCGTCCAATACCCTATAGGGAATAACAATACTCTTAAACTCATTTAAATTTTTCTACAAACTGTCGTACGGCAGTATGTCTCCATTCAGCTATGCACATCTCTATCTTAAACAGCCGAGTGGCTGATGGCGGTTCTGCGTTCTTGGCACTACCGGCACCCGTAAAACATCAGACGTCAAGGTCCAGCCGTTCCCTTATAGAGCTTTCATCCCCTACATCAACTTGCACGAGATGGCTTCATTGCTTGGAGCTGCTTACGACTCTAGCGATGACGATACTCCGTCCACCCCAGCGGCGTCTGCCCCAAAGGTCGTCGCCGCCCCTGAGGTGAACACAGAGGTTTGGTCCCTACAATTCTGCCAGCACATGAGTATATTCAGCCTAACAAATCTACAGGATCAAGCGCACATGCGGATGATGCTCGCTAATACCTCTTCAAAAGCGCTGACCTACAACGCGACATACGACGACCTCTCGCGCCCCTCCCAAGGGCCCTCCAACCCCTTCAAGTCCGCCAGCGCAGGAAACGGCCTCAAGCGCAAAAATGTCCCCACGGGCTACGCCGAGGCCGCCGCCATCAGCGAGTCCACATTCACCGCGCAGCATCGCACGTATCAGAGCTTGGGTTATACCCGTAATCCTACAATCCCGGACCAGTTTGTTGGTAATCTCGATCATGCGGCTCAGTTCGGCGGTCGTGATGTCGTGCAGATGAAGCCCTCGAAGGAAGCGTCAGCGGCGTTGAGAGCCAAGCGACAGAAAAAGGGCGATTCGAGCATTGTTGAGGGTCCGGGCGCGTATCTCGGCCCTTGGGCGAAATATCAAGATGACGATCAAGTTTATGACGAAGAGCTCAGGAGCGATGAGGAACTCGTCGAGGTGGACGAAGACGAAGAAGAACAGGAGCAAGTTGGATCGGCGCCCATGCCGGCTATGAGCAAGGAAGCAACAGATTACCAAGACGACACGTCAAAGGTCGAAACGACCGAGTTCCACGGCTCAGAGCAATACGACTACCTGGGCCGAACATACATGCACGTCCCTCAGGATCTGGATATCGATCTCAAGAAACCTGTAGGCAGCATCAAGAACTACGTCCCCAAGAAACTTGTCCACACCTGGAAGTCGCACACCAAGGCCATCACCTCGCTCCGCTTCTTCCCTCAATCCGGCCACCTCCTCCTCTCCTCTGCTGCTGACGGCAAGGCCAAGATCTGGGACGTGTACCATTCGCGTGAACTTCTTCGCACATTCTCTGGCCACTCCAAGGCCATCACAGACACGGATTTCCATATCACAGGCAAAACCTTCCTAACAGCCTCCTACGACCGGCAAATGAAACTCTGGGATACCGAAACAGGCCAGTGCATCTCGCGCTTTTCAACCGGCAAAACCCCTCATGTCATCCGCTTCAACCCCAATCCCGAAAACTCTCACGAGTTTCTCGCTGGTATGTCTGACAAAAAGATCGTCCAGTTTGATACCCGCACCGGCGAGCAGGTCCAGGAATACGACCACCACCTCGCGGCCATCAACACACTCACCTTCGTCGATCAAAATCGCCGCTTCATCTCCACATCCGACGATAAGTCCCTTCGCGCCTGGGAATACGGTATCCCCGTGCCAATCAAGTTCATTGCAGAGCCGTACATGTTCGCTCTCACGCGCGCAGCGGCCCACCCCAACGGTAAATATGTCGCCTTTCAATCGGGCGATAACCAGATTGTCGTGTACGGCGCGACCGACAAGTTCCGACAGAACCGCAAGAAGAGTTTCCGCGGCCACAATAATGCGGGCTATGCTATTGATCTGACGATCTCGCCTGACGGCCAGTTTATCGCGTCCGGTGATAGTGCCGGGTACGTGTGCTTTTGGGATTGGAAAACGGGCAAGATGTATCATAAGATCATGGCAGGGGGTAAGGAGGGCGGGGCTACGACTTGTTTGGATTGGCATCCGCAGGAGACGAGTAAAGTTGTCACGGGCGGGTTAGACGGAGTAATTCGGTATTGGGATTAGATAGTCAGTGGTTTCTACTGGGTTTGTCACAGAGGTTTACCTGGGATGTTATATTAGGTATATTCATTATACTCTCATGCAATCATCCGGATGGCACAACTTGATAATCAATTATTCTCATATTACTCCATGAATTTTGTCGATGCACCATGATTCCAGACTTAAGGTCCACAAGTACATGCATATTTATCATACAAATGAAGTCAAACTCTTTATCAGAAACTCGCCATCTCAATCCAACTCGCCACAAACGCCAACCTTCGTCCTCGATCAGCCGCCATACGCCTCGAAAACTCCTCAAAGTTTAGCTTCGCGCCTGTTCCGCCCCGTGCTTTTGCTTCAGCCTCAACGCGGTTCAAATATGCCCAGCGTGAGAGAGTTGCAGGGGGAGGAGGCGTGGTGGGACCCTGACGCTTGGGGTGGAGGACTGGCGATATGGACCTAGATCGGGATGATGATGGGGGTGGGAGGGGTTGAACGGGTGAGGGGGTGCGCTTGGGGGCTGTGGCTTCGGCGTCGTGAGAGGAGGGAGTAAGGGCAGGGGGTGCTGGGAAGGTGGATGATGCGGTGTTAGGGTGAAGGAGGATGGAGGAGGGGAGAGTCGAGGGGGAAGAAGCGTCCATGTTGAGGTCGGAGTCATTGGGACGATGGTGCGGGAGGGTAGGGTCATAGTGGGAATCGGAATCGTGGTCGAAGTAGGAGTTGACAGCAGAGGCTTCGTCCATGACCGGAGGAGCGTGATGGTGCGGTGTTGGAGAAAGGACTAGGTTGTCTGGCGGCTCTAAGATGGAGTGGGACGTGGTGTTTTGGGGTTCTTCAGGGTTGGCGAGGTGGGTTGGGCGGACGCTCTCGTTGTCTTGAGCGTCGTTGTCGACGTTGTGAACTGGTAGTCTGAGCTCGCGGGGTGGTGGCAGAGTAGGGCTGTCTTCACCGGTTTCAGGAGCGGGATTGCTGACAGAATATCCTGAGCGTTCGAGTAACTCATGTAGTGGCCGTTCCCTATACCGTGACAGCTCTTCGGCCTCGTCGGGATCTTGCATGTCTTGGTCAGACTGCCCGCCTTCTAACTGTTCAGCCAGCTCAATTTCCCGCGCCCAAATCTTGCGCTCAGTGCGTGTGCGATAACACTCCATCAGAAGATCTTCCTTTGGCTTGAAGATGATGTCAAGAATCTCGTTGAACCCTTGTTGAGTTACTTGATACAAGATCTCCTTGCCCACATCCCTCTCAACCTCCGGCACTTCGAAGCCTCCCCATCTCTCACCGACTAGAATGCTCCGTGATGATGTTGATGGGTTGGATCTCACGTCTTCGTAGTCGTCAATATCGGTCAGGTCGTCTTGGAAGCGTACCTTTGAGGAAGACCGGGAACGTGGAGAAGGTGGCTGTGACTCGAACTCGGGCTCTACTTCATCTTCTTCGCCTTCATCCCCATCAGAATCTGTCTGGTAACCATCAGGAGCAGTACCGCCGTCCTCTTCATCAGTGTAGAATGCTCTTCGGCGCCACCGCTCATCTATGCCCTGTCTGCGAGCAGAGTCAACCCGTCGTTGATCGCTATCACACATCCGATTATACACAGCTGTTCCAATCCGAGCCCTGTCGTCCGGGTCGGTGACATCCTGGAGAGGCACATAGGACCCCAGCGCGGCGACTATATCCGTCGATGTAATGTGTTCAGGGGGCGGCCAATGATCACTCCCAGCGGATGAGCTGTCCGTCTCATTGTCATGGTCATCTGCGTCGTGTTCGTTTTCATCCCTAGCACTTCCTCTCCTACGGCTGCCAGACGCTTCCGCCGTGTTTGACGCAGACGGATCTATACGCACAGTGACGGGAATAAGAGGTTGCGAACGCCCAAACTGGCGTCGAACGGCAGCTTCACCAACAACTGAGTGCCGGTCTCCTGTATCAGCACCGTCAGGGCGGAGAACGCCCTCATTGTCCACAATCTCCATATCTCCATCCTGATTGACGCGTTTACCCTCTCCTGTCCTTGAGGATTCTCCGGAAGGAATGCTTCCAGGGAAGGCAGAACTGATCGGTTGACTTCCAAGCACCACATCGCGTGCGCCACCTTCCAAGAAATCATCCTCCATACCGGCAACCATATCTCGGGTGAGCTCTCTGCTGAGGGTATAGTAAGCCCGGAACACGCGTAGAAAATCTTTGCGTTCCACGTAGCCATCACCATCGATATCGTATCCACGAAAGACACGACGCAGCCTCTCATCGTTGCTCTTGTTGTTCAGACTAGCAAGGCCTTTCAGGAATTCCTCAAATCCAATAAGCCCGTCATTGTTCGTGTCATAAAACGCAAACATGCGATCATAAATCAGGCTTGGAGGTGGTGGGCGGACGGATGTATTAGGAACGAAACAGCGATCAAAGGTTTTCCGATCGATAGCCATGTAGAGTTTGTTCGGATCCTCAGCCCATTCACGGTTCGCAAGACAGCGAAATTGATCCCAAAGAGCTTCTAATTCGGTCCCCTCAAAGCTAGTTTCCTTCATCAAACGTTTTGCTAGTGAGCGCGGTAGAGTGCGCGGAAGCATCGAAGGTTTTCCGGGATACCACACAGGCTGGGACTGCCGAGGATTTCCTAGGAAGGGCGCCGGTATCCGGACTTTGTAGAACAGATGTGTCTTGATATGTACTTGCATCGCCTCACATGTCTCACAAAGATCGTAATCGATGCAGTTTGCGCACCGGTAACGGATCCCTTGAATAGGCATAGCTCCACAGCTGTTGCAAGTGACGCCTCGGTGTATGTAGCCGTCTTTCCTTGCTTGATCTTCCGCTATATGATAGAGGAGGTTGAGCAGGTTCTGGCCTTCGCGCCCCTGGGTGGAGTCGTTGTTCCCTTCCCTCCACGAAAAGACACTCTGGTCATCGACCACCGTCTCGCCCCCATCAATTATTTGCGTTTGTTGGGTTTCATCTGCAAACGTCGATGTAGATAACGTTACTCGCTCTCCGTTCTGCCGCCGCCGGCGCAGCTCCTCTCCGTAGTTACTGTCGGCATTGAAGCGAGCGACTACCCTCTCGATTCCGGCCTGTGAGATGCCACGTCGCTGGAGCTGATCCATCAAGTATTCCATCTCCGCGCTCCCTTCCTCTATTACGTGTGTTGGCGGGAAATCCAAGGCGAAGAACGATTCCAAGAAAGTATCCTCCATCATCTCGCGCATCCGCTCCGCATGGGCCTCGGGAACGCCGACCTCGTCCATGAGCTGGTCTCGTGTCGCAAGGAGCGAGGGAAGCAATCCGCTCTCGACCCGTCGGCCATCTTCAGTTTCTATTCGAAAAGTCCCGTATACTCCGTTCTGGCGTTCCAGAAGCTCCAAGTGGGCGATAGCTAGAGCCGACGGCGTGTCGGTAGGTGCAGACTCTTCGGGCTCATTTCTTCTTTGACGACGGACGGCTTTTCGGCGGCGAAGAGACGATTGTGACGGGGAAGACGAGAAGAGATGGTTTCGAAGAAACACGAGCGCATACGCCGCAGCAACTCCAGAGAGAAGGTAAACGAGAGGACGGTAGCGAGCGAAGGTCAACTTTGCTTGCGAATCAGACATGGTGAGGATATGTGGAAATAAGTAGAGATTTTAAAGCATCATTACTACAACATGTCAGAAGAAAACAAGTCTGGAAGGAAAAATCGCTGAGAAAGCATGAGTAGTGTGAATAGTCAAAGAGCATCGAATCGGCGGCGGTATGAAGATGATCGGGATCGCCGCCTTCCGTAACTGAGATTAAAGCCAAGCCATTTCAACATCCATGTGACTGGACTTTTATAGGTAATATACTACGCTTTAGATGATGACACTAAATACAGGTTTCCCATATTAATCAATGGACGATGTCATCTTACTCCTTGACAAGGGTGTGTGTTCAGCGTGACAAGCTCCGTTCGTGTATGAATAAGCTGCTCATGAAGGCGAGAAACACCACGCCAATCAAGAAAGCAAATCCCTTGTTCGTCGCCCATCCATAGCAGTCGCGAACTGTTCTTGCAATAGCCGGGTCCAGTGTCTTGATGAAGTCCAGGCTCTCTCGAACCCCGTCCACGATTCTATCAATATCCTTGCTGTCACGCAACGCATATCTCAAACGGTTTCTCAGAACTTGTTGAACGACGGTTGAAGACAAGGCCAAGCCGATGACTGATCCCAATGAGCGGAATAGATACGAGCAAGCGGTCACGACAGCTTGGTCTTCTGGGGTTGCGTTCGATACTGGCACATTGTACATTAGCAATCAGACGACGACGGGTCAGAGAGGACTCACTCAAGCTGATCAGGGTCGTTGTAACACCGATACCGTTTCCAAAAGAACAAGCGACTGTCCCAATGATTATAGGCACTAGGCTCTCTGCAACGGCTCCGGAGAAAAGGGTGATCGTGACAAGCCCAAGAGTGAGAGAGGTATAACCAGCGATGGTCAGCCAATAATACTTTCCAGTCCATTTCATAACGAAGCCGGCAAACAAAGACCCGGAGACTCCGGCGAAGATACAAGGCAGAAGCCGTAGCCCAGCCACCGTTGCAGAAACGCCGTCCATAGCTTGGAAGTACAGGGGGAGGTAGAAAAGCCCGGATAGCCAGCCACCAAAGCTAAAGAAATTGCATGCATACGCGGCGACGAAGCCGCGGTCAAAGATAATATGGCCAGGCGCAAATGGTTCTGCTGCGTAGTATATTTCAACCACAACGAACAAAACGAACAAACAGGCCGAGACACTCAGTGAGACGACCGTTAACGGCATTGTCCAAGACACATTACTGCCTCGGTCGAAGCCTATGAGGAATCCGAGCACTGCCCCAATCAAAACAACTGCTCCAGGGAAGTCAATCCGGCGAAGCTTGGTTTTCCAATGACTATCTTCGGGTGCGGGCAGGTCTAGCACTATTGACACTGAAATGAAAGCAATCACACACAACGGGAATTGAGCGATGAAAGCCCTAGGGTAGCAAAGTCAGATATCAGAAGCAGGACAAGAGTGCACAAATGTCATACCATCTCCAGCCGATATAATCCGCGAGAACACCACCTGTTACAGGCTCTTGTTAGAGAAGGCGATTTCGGCTGAGCCCAGGGTTTCTTACCAAGAGGTGCGCCGATACCCGATCCAGTCGCGTATATAATGTTGATAACACCCTGCCAGACACCTCTGTCGCGAAGCGGAATAATATCACTCAAGAGGATGCTAACAACCGTGGTCATGCCGCCACCGCCAATGCCCTGGAATACCTAGAACACTTCATCAGCACAAGGAACAGTCGCTATTCCAAAAAGTCCCTTCATACACGAGCAGCAATAAGCTGATGAATGCTTTGGGCAAGACCACAAAACAGACACCCGGTGCCAAACACGGCATACGCAAACAACAAACATGACTTCCGACCAAAGATATCACTCAGCTTGCCATAGAGCGGCTGGAAAGATGTCAAAGTAAGAAAGTAAGACGTAGCGATCCAGCTCGTCAGGTTCAACGCCTTCAAATCGGAGCCAATCTTTCCATAGCTGGATACGATAATTGTCTGGTCAGCCGCAGATAGGAAGACCTAGAAACGGATCAGAAAGGCAACGCAAAGATTCAATGAGTCGACTCATACCCCGATTGAGAGCGCAGGCAATATATATCGAAGGTTCAGTCCAGAACCTTGCTTACTCGTAGCTGTTCCTTCTTCTGTGCGACCTGGATCCTGCAGATTTCCACCCTCGGCCGTGGAGTAAGTAGCATTGCCGTTGCTTTGCGAGCCCAGCAACGGGGTCCTTTCGTCATGCGGCGTTTCTGACGACATGCTACCAGCGAGTCTTATCACGAAGCACCTCCATCAACCGGAAGGAAAGGGTAGATGAGTGACTTGACATCTCCAACTATTTCACCACCCCTCTACTTGAAGATGTGCTTTGTCACGTGATGATAAGCGTTCCACACTGGAGCCACGATAATTGGCCAAATCGACTAGACGGAAAGGGAGTGGCGCTTATCTCCAATAATGTGGCTCCACGAGCTGTCACTCCTTCCTGATTTGGGCTAGGTTGGCTCTATACGCTGTATTGATTTTTGCTATCTATGCCGTCAACAACCGCTTGCACCTGAGTATAGTATATACAATGATAACTAGGCAGCGAGCGCCTTTTATTGGTGATAGAAGTGTAGTCATGCAATGTCATCCGTCATTATACTCGTCGACCGTTCCAAAATAATGCAAATGCACCGCAACATCACGCATCCGTCTTCGCCTCGCCCGCCGCCTCTGTACCAGGCATAGGAATGGGACCACCAGGCGAGTCCGGCAGACGCGCAGTCAGGACTTCAACGCCGTCTTCAGTCACCAGAAGGGTGTGTTCAAATTGAGCAGACAGCGAACCGTCCGCCGTCGTGCTAGTCCAGTCATCCGGCCATAGGCGATCGCGGTGCGTACCAAGATTGATCATAGGCTCGATGGTGAAGCACATTCCGGGCTTCGCCGTTCCTACGGCCTTGTTTTTGGCATAATGAGGAACATTCGGTGCGCAGTGGAAAAGCTGGTTGATACCGTGACCGCAGTAGCTCTTGACCACACTGCAGTTCCGGCTCTTGGCATGCTTCTCAATCACGTTTCCAGGTTCTCGGAACAACATGCCCGGCTTGACAATCTCAATGGACTTGTCCAAGCACTCCCGTGCCGTCTCCACAACCCGCACGGCATCTGGATTCGATCGCGCCTTCTCTCCAACATAATATGTCTCGTTGATATCTCCGTGGAAACCTTCATGGTACAAGGTAACGTCAATGTTGATGATATCACCATCCTCGAGCGGCCGTTGGTCAGGAATACCGTGGCAGATTGTTTCGTTGATCGACGTGCAGACCGACTTGGGGAAGTGAACGTAGTTGAGAGGTGAAGGATATGACTAATCGCATATTAGTTTAGAGATCAATCAACCATTCGAAGCATCCCGGGCAGGTACTTACGTTGCGCTCAATGCACGCTTTGTGGACGACCTCATCGATGTAATCGGTGGTGACACCGGGCTTGAGCTCCCGCGCAGCGATATCAAGCACCTCTCGTGCTAGTCGGCATACTTTGCGCATACCCTCCTGCTCCGCCTTGTTCAGAATAGTGATGTTGTGTCGGCCGACAAACTTCTGCTCCGAGCGGGGGATGCCATCCTTCGCGTAGTCCGGATGGGGGATGGACTTAGGCACGGTCCTCATGGGCGATAGAGGGTAGACAGGCCGTAGGGATCCGGTGAACCCGAAGGAAGGGAAAGGGTTGAATAGTCCGGTTGCTGGGTCTGGTTCAGAAACTACTTTTGGAGGGAAAAGGTTGGTGAGGAAATTACTCTTTTTGTGGAGAGCTTTGTGGTCGCTCTAAGGAGGACATATTAGCATGCATGGGACAGGGAGATGCGCGCGGTAAGCGAGTTTTTGAGCGCCTACCCAGCTTCGTTTAAAACAGTCCTGCGAACAGAAGAAGCTGTCGAGGCCCATCTTCAGACATGTCGGGCACTGGAGGGATCCAGCATCCTTCCCACAGTCGGTGCCCAGACATTTTCGAGAGGCGACCTCGGCTGCCATATTTGCAAAATGTCTGGAACTTAGTGCAGCCTGCTGTATATTATAAGGAAGCAGGGATGAGCTTCAAGAAATGTTGGCGGAGAGTAGGATAAAGTCGCCGCGGCACCGCCAAAAAAATCGGGGATAATCTAATCCGGATTAGGCTAGAGTTGTCACTGTCCAGGAACGGACTAGTTTATAATTGCCCCACGTGATCTGCCTTGGCAGGGTTCAGCTGCTAAACCGAAGGTGGACAAAATGGTCTCGTGACCCAAACACCGCATGGCGTGTGCGTCACGAGCGAGATCGCCGTCAGCTAACCGGGAACCACAGCGGGGATTACTCTGCATCTGCATGCCAATCTTGGTTGGAGGTGATACAGCGTCCATTAGAGACCAACCGATTCGTCGCACCTGCGTGACCGATTCGCCGCTGTGCCGTCGAGATGGCATCTCCTGCCAAGCAAAAAGTGGTTATTGTCGGGGCTGGACCAGTGGGCTGTTTGGCAGCTCTCTACGCCGCAGCCAGAGGGGACGATGTCGAGCTGTATGAGTTACGAGGAGGTTAGTTTCCTGCTCGCCTCTCTAACCTGTTCCCTAGCTCTTGGAGACACCGTACGCTTTGCTTTTTCTTTTTCTTTTTTTTTTCTTTTTTTTTTCTTTTTTTAAATGGATAAACCCTAGATCATCCGGTCGTGTGTATACCTATACGTCGGCATCGCTGTACTGACTCATGTTGTCGCAGATCTCAGGGTTCCCGGTACAATTCCCTTAAACTTCACAAAATCTATCAACCTTTCCTTGTCCTACCGCGGGATAACGGCTTTGCGGCACTCAGGCCGAGAGCATGTCATCCAGGAGATCCTCCAAGAGGTGGTCCCGATTTATGGTCGTATGATTCATGGGAGAGATGATGGGAAGCTATGGGAGGCACCGCAAGCCTACGACGTGCACGGCCGGGTTGGCCTACCTACCACATCAGGTTGAGCGAATCAAAGCTAACAAAGTGGCGCAGAATAACTACTCTGCAGATCGAGGAATGCTGAACAACGTGTTCCTCAACGAGCTGGAACGCATTCCCAATATCAAGCTCTTTTTCAACCATAAGCTGACCGGCGCCGACTTCCAAGCAAACAAGGCCTGGTTTGAGCGTCGCTTGCCCGGAGAAGCACCCCTTCCCGGGTCATCCGGCCGCGTCCCCGAAATAGAGGTCGACTTTGACTTCCTTATCGGTGCAGACGGCGCCCATTCGGCCACGCGGTACCATATGATGAAGTTTGCTCGCGTCGACTACCAGCAGGAATATATCGACACGCTATGGTGCGAGTTCCGCATTCCTCCATCCCCTACAAACGACTTTCTTATCTCCCCAAGCCACCTTCACATCTGGCCAGGCAAGGAGTTCATGTTCATTGCCCTTCCCTCCGTCGACAAGTCATTCACCTGCACGCTCTTTGCGCCAGCGAACCACTATGCCCAGCTCGAACGCTCCACAGAAGACCTCCTCCAGTTTTTCGACGAGCACTTCCCCGGCGTGTGTCCCCAACTCATCTCCCCCTCCGATCTCACAGCCCAGTTCAGAGCCAACCCGCACCTCCCCCTCATCAGCATCAAATGTGCACCGCACCACTACAGCTCCTCCGTCGTCATCGTCGGCGACGCAGCTCACGCTGTCCTCCCCTTTTACGGGCAAGGCCTAAACGCCGGTCTCGAGGACATCCAAGTCCTCTTCGACGCACTAGACAAACATGGCGTCTACAATACGAACTCTGATAAGGCCTCCCGGGCTCTCGCCCGCCAGTCAGCATTCGCAGCATACACGGCTTCCCGTACTGCCGACGCCCACGCCATCAACGACCTCTCCCGTCAAAACTACGTCGAGATGCGATGGGGCGTCAAACAACCGCTCTACCGGTTGCGCAAGTACATCGAAGAAGCCCTCTACCACTATCTTCCCAGCCTAGGTTGGCAGACTCAGTACACCCGCGTCAGCTTCAGCAATCAGCGCTACTCGGAGATCATAGCTATCAACCGGAGACAGGGACGCATACTAGGTGCTGTCTTTGGGTCGACGATAGTATCGGTAGTGGCGGTCGCGGGGGTCTTCTTATGGAGACAGCCAACGACTAAACTCTTGTCGCTGGCAAGTTTAAGAGGCGCCATACGGGGTGCTCTACAGGGTGCCCTAACGGGAACGGCGTAGATTTATCCCATGTTCAGGTCAATCTGTCGACGTTGCGAGGGGATTTACGGAAAGTTGGTACACATACTAGATTGTAGAGACTCAGACTCGGTCTGGGCTATCTTGCATCATCTCGTTTGTGCCTGTTGCCTTTTTTGGCATATAATACGGTACACTTCACTTCTATAGTCGCTGATACGACTAGAATAGATCTTCTCTTCACTCACCACATCATATATCTTACATTGGTGCTCTATTTAGTGATATCACTATACCTCGTCGCTTATTGGTTGTACATATATCAAAGCCCGTAATAGTTGGACGAAAGCATTCAAGTAGGCAATGTTAACCGCCGGGCCACAGAACCGTGGAGTTGTAATGAACTTGAGTGTCCGATCAGAACAGGCAGAGTAGGCACCAAGGAACAGGATACGAGTCCATGGTTGCTGCAGACATCAATGCGGCTGCAGCAAGAGGGATTCCAGTAAGCTGGAGGCATTAAGCACTATTGATAGGTCATCTTAATAGTCCTAGTCCTAATCTACTCCAAAGTCCGGTAAAGGAATTGATAGTAGACAGTCTAGGTAGCATAGCCTTGGGCTACCACGATTATAACATATCGACTGTTAGTGTTGGCTAGGTGCAACTGATAGTATGAACTCATATGGTACCTATGCCGGATTCCGCGTAGCCAGATTGAGGGCCTCCATGGGGATTCCTCATCTCTTAGGTAGTGAACCTGTGTAGGGTTGATAATCCTCTTACTAGGGCTGGTGAAGCACCGTTAGTAACCAACCTAGGAAACTTGGGAAAAGCGGATCGATCCATTCGGTGGCTGGCCAGGGCCCTTACAGCTGGCAAGACAAAGAACAACGCAACAAGAGGAAATCAACACAGGAATGGCATAAACATCAACATCGACATAAGCATAGACATAGACATAGACAAACGCAAACAGAAATTGGAGTGTAAGACGTGATTGGGAAAGAAAACACATCCGAATCAATAAAATAGAACATAACACCCATTGCAACATCATATACCAAGACTGACTCGAGGAAGGGCGTTCCCACCATTCAATCTCAGCCTTGGTTTGGTTCCATACAGTACAAGAATAGTCTCCCATATTAGCTCGAACCAAGCACACATAAAGTAACGTGGCACAACAAGATGTCGATAGTGATAAGATAGAAAAAGCCAACCCAACAACAAAACCGCCAGAATAGTCTAGCGACGACAAAAATGAGAGTAATGGAGCCGGAATGGTAGAGAGGCTTCGTGCAGGAGAGCACGTATATGCTGAATATCCAAAAAGTATCATTGTTGTTATGTTAGCGGAATGAGGCATTCAGGTAGTGGCCAAAGAGGTATTAAAAGCAGGAAGCTTTGAGGAACTCGGATTGAGTCTTTCCCTCATGTCCAAGCTTAATCCAGGAGGATTAATGGGCAAATCCGGAAAAGTTTCATAAATCCATTGTTCAACCAACGGGGGCATGTCGGTAACCAAAATAAAACTATCATCATCAGAATCCGTGGATAGTCCTCCTGGGAGACGGGTTCCGGATATTCTAGGATAGGGCATCCTTCCAAGGGAATCAACGGGACGTAGAGAGATCCAAGGCATGGTAAAATCAGGGAGAGGAGTGGCCATGTGGAGAGGAATCATCTACCTCATAAAGTCATAATCAAGAATCATAAAATGGCAGTCAAGGTGTGGCAAACTTGACCCGGCGGCTACGCCTTTCCTGGATGCGTTTCTCGGTATCCGAATAGAGGCGGTCAAGATATTCCACGGCACTGGCATCTTTAAGGATCTTAGCCACTTGGGTCCCGGCAGAGATGAGCTGGAGGACATTTCGGTCATCCTTGATGGGTCGTGACTGGTGCTTGGCAGCGTGTCTCATTTCCAGAGAATTTTCCAACACCGTAACTAGTTGTTTTATCTGCCCATTGTAGAGTACCCTGGCGGGTATGCGGCGCTTTGTGGCTAGCCTTCTGAGGAGGTACACCCACTCAGTCCACTCACGGTCCGACGGGACCCTCACCTCTCTCTTGTCTGGCTCGATCGGAATGGGGAATCGGTACTTCCCGAAGAAATCAAACGCGCACTGTGAGAGCCGGTCGTTCACTGAGGCCAAGATTCGATCTTGCTCTGAGACATCAAGATTAGTAGGAAGATGGGGTAAATCTCGTCCTTGTTCCGCAATTACTTGCGGTGAGGGCGGGTCTAGGAACTGATGAGGTCCATCAAACTCGTCGCGATTTGAGGAACGTCTCTGTGAGTGATATCGAACCGTTCCTTTGTGCTTGTCTGTGGTATTACGGCGACCTTTTCGCTCAATGAGGTACTCCGCACTTTCAGATGGTCTCTGAAAACCGTAATCTCGTGCAAGAGAGTCGACCGGAAGGCGTGCAGGGTGATTCAACTCTCGATACATCGGCGTTAGGGGTGGCAAGGGTCTTCTTGGGGAGAGAGACATGGTTCCCGGTGAAGACACTGGGATAGAGCCACGAGGGAAAGAGAAGTCAAAATCAGGCGATGCAAGTTTAGTTGGCCTTGACGTTGGAATTTGCGGATGCATCGAGCCTGGTTCAAGCCTTGGAGGGGACGGAAATGGTTTTGTGCTATAAATACTTCAGCTTCGTGCCTTCCAAGAAGGGAGATCAGAGACGGAAAAACGGCATTAATACCTTGGCTGATAGATCACCGGAGATTCGCCAGAGGTACCATATATCGGCGGCTGGCGTGGGATCATCGCACTGTTTAAGGTAAGTTTCATCCAAGATGCAAGCTGAAGAACCAGGACAACGCAAAGGAAAGGGTAAGACATGGAAAACAGATTCCAGTTGAAGCTAACCTATGACGAGACCAGGTATCTGAGTCGGTACTCATTGAATTTGCGTAGGTACTGCTGCCTGTGCTTGAACCGGAAAAGTACGACGACATTGCGGACACTGGTGGGTGAAGAACGAGAGGCATGTGCTGAAAGTACATAGAGAAGGCTGCGAGTAAATATAAGATGAACCAGTGGAAGAAGAGGCTTAAATAATGAAAGGGGGGGAATAAATCAGAGTCAGTCCTGCTCTATAAAAGGCGCCTTGGCTACAATATGTGTATCAGACAAAAATAATTCACTAGATTGGCACGGCTTCGAGGCATATATGTAACATTCAGGGCACGGGCACAAACCGTCGAAGCGGCAGATAAGCTCTTCTGTCTTAGACCCGTAAAGTGTGAGGGAAGGGTGGGTGCTACCCGTAGCCACTCACCAGGACACCCGGACAGAGACAGGCTAGAGGAGAATCTCGATTCGGGCAAGGAAGTAGCCGGGCATCAAAAGCGCCTGGTCTATGGAGTCGTACACGATGGTGAGCGGAGTTTAGGGTCAGTCTCCACGTCCAGTGGGTCGACACTAGCAGGGTGGGAACAATAGATTCAACAGGCGGCGGTCACGACAAGATGACAATGGAGATCGAGCAATCATCGCAATAGCCAAAACCATAAGTAGATCTCTCCGGCGAAACTTCCTTGCCCTTCGTGTCCCGCTATCAATCAGGTGGATAACTGCGGCGGCCATTGAGCGCGATTTGGCATGGATAGGCCAGAGAAAACTCCAAAATCTCGCCCCCACAAGTTGGACGTGGCCAACGTTGGTAAGCTGATCCTATCCTCAAAGGAAAGCGTAAAGAGGAGAAGCAAGGGTCGAGATGGATGGCTAGAGCTTTGGGCAGCAATGGCAGAAGCTGGCAGGGCGCATGCTCCCGCTAGACATAGGCACGACAGCGTCCTTCCAATCTTGAAGGCTTGGCCTCATCAAGATCTGTCAGGTCTCAAATCACATTGTGGCATTCCGGAGATTTCTCAATCAGGATTAGCCTACCAGCAACGTCCATGGTTTCCACGACGCTGAACGGCATGAGATGGCTGACGAAGCCGGATACCATTGGGTATTGCACAAGTGACAGCCGAATATCAGCACGGAAGTTGGCAAATCATTTGCAACCACTGACTCAAGAGTGACTATTTTCTGTGATTTGATGGGGCCTGGGGTGCGAGGCCTCTAGTGGTCAAGAGTATTCGATACTCTGCACGGCTCGACGCCCACGGCGTATGACTACAGCAGACTGCAGAGCGGTAGCAGGTCTTCACAAGCTTGGTGAATTATCATCCAGAAGTCTCTAATCCATTTGGCGTTTCTCAAACACGAGGCGCCGTCGTCGTACAGTCAGCGTTGGACAAAAGACACGGGCTCGACATCTACTGGGGAGCAGGTTGAACGATCAGCAGTCGTGAATCTAGCAAAAGCCACCCAAGACTAGCCTGCTCACCCGTTGGTAGGAATCCTGAGATCTTCATTGCCTGGTCTGCTGGGGGTCATAGAGCCCCTTCTGGAGAGTTGGGCAGACATATGGCTGCATGTGTTGTTGCCCAAAGTCCCAGGCTGGGATCGAGAACGAGCCGAATCACCATGAACGCAGAAGGGAAAAGTAACGGCCCAATGACCTTCTTGCTACTTGCTTGAACAATACCCTGGCGATGGGTTCAACAATACTTATGATTTGCTCATCTGTATCGTGGGCAGTTGAAGGTGAAGTTGGCGCACCTGGCGGGACATTTAAGACCGATCTGTATTTAGTCACGTGATATATTATCATAGTAAGCTATAACGTTCACACGCAGAGTACACAGATAAACTACACTCACATAGACATGCAATTTTGCTATACCGCCTAGAATGGTGATAACGCAGCTAGTCTGTCATATATATGCTTACCTATGTCTTGCAACGTAAGTCTACAAGCAAAACAAAGGTTCTAGGTGTACATATGATGGAATCAAGAATGGACTCGTTATCACTGTGCGTAAAGACTAGCGGATAACTACGACAACTAGCTAACGGCGAGCTGACTAGGAACCGAAGAAGATTCCCTGACTTTGTCGAATATCAGTCACCCAGCAAAGCCACTGTCCTTCCATCGGATGCAGAGCAGACCCATGCTCTCTAGATCCAGTCGAGAGTCTTCCAGTGATCCTTGATAAACTTTGGCCCGTATACAATCGTATCCGGAGCGTTCGCAACGACGCGGATTTTCACATACTGATCTCCTTTAAAGAAGTACGTAGTGCCATTCGTATTTCCCGGCTCAGCAAAAGCTGCATCAACAGAATCGAACCCAGCCTCGGTCAAACCGGGCCACTCCGCAGTGAGCTTGGCAGGGCCATACACAATTCTGTCCTGATCAACGTTGATGCGCACATAGTTCACGCCTCGAAAGATGTATGCTTCGCCAGGGGCCCCGGGAACAGGAAGGGCTGTGTCAATTGTGTCGAACCCTGCCTTGCTGAGGCTCCCCAACTTCTGCGTTATGACCCAGGGGCCGTCGACGACGGTGTCGTCGTCTGAGGACGGGACGAGCTTGATGCGCGCGAAGCGCGCCCCAAAGAAGTAGTAGCCTTCATCTTGGCTGCCGTCGATGGGAAGGATGGCGTCGATAGTGCCGAAGCCGATAGATCTGAGGGAGGGCCAGCGGTCGGCGATGGCAGCTGGGCCGAAGGTGATCTTCTCGCCCGAGCTTCCAGGGGTGAATTCGATGCGGGCGTAGCGGCGGCCGCCGAAGAAGTAGGCCTGCTGGATGCCCTTGTGGTAGAAGACAGCATCAACCATCCTGGTGTGTGAAGCCGAGGATTGCTCAGCGATTTGCTTGAAGCTGGTAGAGAGATATAAGAGGGCCGTTTGATTTGACTTGTTGAAGAGTCTGGTTTAGCGCAAGGGTCAAGGGTCAGGAGAATCAGGGGTTCTTATAGAGGAGGAAGTCGACTATCTGGGTCACCTGTAGCCAGGCCCTTCTTGTGCAATCATCCTTATCACGTAGCATTATACGCAGCATTTTGACTTGGTGCTGATCATCACCAGGAATATGATCATGGTACGTCAGTATCCTGATAGCACAAAGTTTGTCAGAAACAAGAGGTCTGATATCCCTGCAAGTTCATCGAATTACTTACCGTATACAAGAAGTTCTGGCTTCTATCATCTGTCATGAGGGTGAGTGGCGAGCTGAGACGAAGGTCATGGAGTCTGGATAGACAAAGAGCTGAAACATGCAAAACTCATCACATTTCTTAGGGTTCCTCCAGTAAGAAGCCATGGTTGTGGCATCATATGTATTTGGCTACGGTGGCGAGCTGAGACGGAATCTAAACGTGAATATTAGTCGAAGGTGATGTTATACCGGGCCGGGGCTTTACCTGCTTGTTTCCTTCAGCGCCCGGTCGCTTGGACTTCACAGTTAAATCGATGTTTTCTGTTGAAGGCAGAGACTACCACATCTATCCATAGCTTGGTATGTCACCAAGAGCGATGAGATATATCGAGCCCCATAAAGAGGCGGGATAATGCCGAGCGGACTAATCATACACATACTCCTGCAAAGCAATTATGTTGTACCCTACTACCCCAGGGTAAGCATATACTCGATTCCTTGACTGATAGAGTTCGATCGATGGAAGATCCAATGAACCATAACGTCATAAACATAGGGATCGTTCAAGTCAAGAATAGGTGATGGAGGGAAAAGCAACGAAGCGAAGACAAGTGTTGAAGCGACGAGAGCCATGAGATGATAATTCTCAAGCATGAATAGCTATGACTGGTAAACCGTTTCCTGATACGATGTCACGGTTGCTGGCAAATCAGACTCCAACCGGGACACTCGGTCTGGGCACAGGCACGGTGATGGGAATGCTGTTCCTCCAGACACACTGGACGCCATTGCGCTGCGTGGCTGTGTCTCTAGAGACATTGGCGCGTTGCCATGGACTTTCTTCTTTGAAGAAGCTAGCAATATGTAGTTCCATGGGCTTTTCTTTTGACTTTTGCACCTATGCTTGGAGCATAAGACGGCACAAAAGTACAAGGCAGTCATCATTCTTCCTTATGCTTCTTGGGCAACAGCAATCAGACCCTGAACGGCAGGCATAATCCTAGGACAACAATGTCAATAGAAACGCGAAAGAATCTAGTACAAATCTGGAAATGTTCCTCGCAACTTATGCGGATTCCGTCTTCCACGCTAATACGCGCCTCGTTCCCCAAGATGCGTCTGGCCTTTTCTCCGTTCGCATCTGCATATTTGACAGCACATGCATCCTTCACACTATCCTAGCTGAGATTTGTCGCTTGCCCTGAGACCCTTGTCAATGTTTCAGAGACAGCCAGCCCAGCAAAGCAAGCCGACTATATGGGAATGTGGATCTCGGATGGCGGAGTACGGCCAAATGGGCCCATTTTGCGAGGCCAAAATCCCTGAGAGTGATGGATACATTGTCCTAGATGAGGATAGCTTCGGCAGTCCTCAAGGACGTCAGGTTTCGGCCGCCAGGACATCCGCGGACACGACTTTTGTGACGTACGAGGCATTTCATAGGATCAATCTGTTCAAAAACAGCGTTTCCCCTTTCGCGATACCATGCATGAGTTGCGGGGGCTAGTTGGTAATCGCCAGGCCCACAGAAGGCTGAAGGTGGGAGAGCCATGTAAGCATCTCATCTCTTGAATACAAAATGGAGGATTGAACCCTCAGCGGCAGCCGAACAGTCGATCCGCAGCAACCTCAGCACTCTAGAAAGGCTTGTCACAGATGTGGGATACGACGAATAACAGGGACGCCACACCTAGATTTGTCGTAAATGAGCGACGTACGATAGCGGGCCAACTCTCGTTGATATTGGGCAAAAGGGACCCCCCGATAACCCGTCAGGACGCAGCAGGTACTCGTGTAGACGAATGGTTTTTGACCCGCTTCTCTTTGCAGCATCAAGTATTTTCCTTGTACCTTCGAATTGACTCGTCATACGTGCTTCTTGAGTGTCCATCCAAACCTTCCAGTAAGGTCTGGAACAATGCCGGTCGCATGTATAACCGAATCCGGCCGCGCCTGCTGCAGTCCTCTTGTAACTCCATCGTTTTCAGTGATGCCGCTTAATAACGAAGCATCAGTGTCATGCACGAGTGCAATGCAAGTCAAGGAGAGTAATGGCACGTTCTGGGTGCCGCTTCGCGAATACGTCTGCTTGGCTGCTCCGACGAGACCATTCCCCGCGGAGTTGACGACGTTGCCAATATACGGTGAGTTGTCATCCATTCGGACGGATTTCAAAAGGCAGGACGTGCGGTATGTCCCATTCTCTGCATCTGTCCCTACCGTAGGTCAAACACTCGAATCATCACTTCTGGCCGCCAGTCCCTGGCTAGAGCGCGTGGGATTCTCTAGTGTATCACGTAGAGAGCTAGCCACCTAAGTCAAATCAAGGTTATAAAGTGAAAGGTGGTTGAAAATGGTTGTCGAGTCAACTGCGGAGTTGATGGAGAGAGAAGAAAACTGGGAAGAACGGGGATGCTCGTGCCATCATCACAAGACCTAGCATGCCAGACAAACTGCTCAACAATTCAGGCTCGATCAGGTTCATGACAAAAAGGAGACTGAGGATCAGAACGAAGAAAATACATGAAGGTACATAGGTTAATATACACAGTAGCTGTTTATCCCAAGAGTCGCACAGGAAGACATGAGAAACGCGACTGACCAAACTCCGGATATAATGCAAGCCCATCGTACAACACCCCGCAGAAACAATATCTTAGCGAGTCTATCCCTTCCAACAGATCCTTAAAGAACGCGACACAGGACAAGCCCACCGAGCTTCTTCTCCACACACTCCCGCGCTTCCTTGATGCCCTTGTCCGTTGAAAGGTAGAGAGACTCTCCGGGAGATCGGAGTCCTTCTATGTAACCGCTTTTCTGTCCGCGAACGACCTCGCGCAGGCCAGCAACATCGATTGTAAGCCGTCTCGTCGGCTTGCTGACCATCGAGATCTTCGAAAGAACCGGTTGGCTTCGCCAGTACTTCAACCCGAGCCAGAGTCGTCTTGTGGCAATGTTGCTCTGTGTCAATGGTTCCATTTCCTGTACTTCGTCGTATGCGGTCGGGATTCCGAGCAAATTGTGCATTGGGGGGGGCTCAGGACCTCCGCGGACAACGGACGAGATGAAACCGTCATTCTGCAAGGCGAGGCATAGCTTCAAGTGCAAGTTGGAATGCGGGATCGACGTGAAGCCGAGACGAGCCTTGGTGGCATTGTTCAGATGTGAACAGACGTGGGCTAGATTGACGAGAGACATGCTGAGCTATGAACTGGCGCAATCAATCCGGATGCCGATGGGACGGGAGTTCTGTGATAGGCAGGTGATCAGATGAGGGAGACGAATTGCTTGGTACTGGCAATTGGGTAGGTACCTGCAAGGTAAAATACACAGCAAAGGGGGTATCTCGAATATTCAGCAGCCCTGCTCAAGTTCTAGACGCCGAATATCTGTTGAAGCTGTTGACTTGCGGAATGAAATTTTCGGAGAAACGAAATAACCGGGCCGATGAGTTTATGCCTGCAAATTAAGGCAATAAAATTTACGTGGTTGGTAAGCGAGCTGCGCATGTAAGCGAGCTGCGCACCCAACCACTTTTTTACATGCTGACGCGGTCATCTATCTTCCAACAGCCACCATGCCCCGAGTTCGCGTTAGTTCAAACCAAAATTGCCATGAGAAGGAAGGCCGGCTCTTACTGGCTGTACAGGCTATAAAAAAAAAGAGATTATATCAATACGCGAGGCAGCACGTCGCTTCAATGTGCCTGAATCTACACTACGTACGCGACTACGCGGGACTACAAATCGCGCCGAATCTCGCGCAAATGGCCATAAATTGACAGAGATTGAAGAGGAAGTGCTTAAGCAGTGGATTCTTTCTTTAGATCTACGCGGAGCAGCTCCTACAAAAGCTCATGTACGAGAAATGGCTAATATTCTGCTTGCAAAGCGTGGTTCCACCCCAATCCAGACTGTCGGCCAGAAATGGGTATATAATTATACTCAACGCCATCCGGAGCTTGAGTCTCGCTTGTCAAGGCAATATGACTGCCAGCGAGCAAAGCAAGAGAACCCAAAGATTATTCAAGCATGGTTTAACACCGTACAAGCCACAATTAAACAATATGGTATCCTACCAGACGATATCTACAACTTTGATAAGACTGGCTTTGCAATAGGCCTTTGTGCACATCAGAAAGTGATTACCAAGTCAGAATTATGTGGCCAAAGACCAGTTCTACAGCCAGGAAACCGTGAATGGGTTACTGCAATTAAGTTAATCAGTGCTTCTGGATGGGCACTTCCACCAATACTTATCTTCAAGGGCAAGCAGTATAACCAAGCATGGTTTACAGGCCTTCCCCCTGACTGGCGATTTGAAATTAGTACAAATAGATGGACCACCAATGAAATTAGCCTTTGCTGGCTTCAGAAGCAGTTTATCCCGTCAACAGAGCATTGTACGCGCGGAAGATATCAACTTCTAGTTCTTGATGGCCATGGAAGCCACCTTACACCAGAGTTTAATTAAATCTGCACAAATCATAATATTATACTACTCTGCATGCCGGCACATTCCTCCCATCTTCTACAACCACTTGATATTGGATGTTTTGCAGTTTTGAAGCGCTCGTACACCAGCTTGGTTGATCAGAAAATGCGGCTTGGCATCAGCCATATTGATAAACTTGATTTCCTTGCAGCCTATCCACAAGCTCGAATCAGCACATTTAAGCTGGATACAATCAGAAACAGTTTCCGAGCAGCAGGACTAGTACCATTGAATCCTGAACCAGTGCTTTCAAAGCTTAGTATTCGGGCTTGTACACCTACACCCCCTGGAAGCCGTGGCAGCCAGGCAAGCACTTTTTGCCCACATACACCAGCAAATGTTGATGAGCTTCTAAAGCAAGCTTCTTCACTCAGAGATTTTCTTAAACAGCGCTCAAAAAGTCCACCATCACCGTCCCATAATGCCCTAAACCAGCTAATTAAAGGCTGTCAAATTGCAATGCAAAAGGGCATACTACTGGAGCAAGAGAATAGGGCGCTACGTGCTGAAAATGCCATGCAAAGGCGAAAGCGAGCTCGTACGCATAGATGGATAGCTCATAATAATGGTCTGTCTGTACAAGAGGCTACAGAGCTTGAGGAAGCTCGTAATGCTTTATTTCAGGTAATACCTGGTCCATGCGGGCCAACAGCAGAAGGTGCACAAATACCAAAGGCACGGGCATTACCTACATGTAGTACCTGTAATAGAATTGGGCATAGAAGAAATGCTTGTCCAAATAAATAATAATTAATATAAAGGCGTTGTGGTTAATTAAAAGGTCAAAATATAGGAAATCTGTATGCAGGTGCGCAGCTCGCTTACATGCGCAGCTCGCTCACCAACCACGTTTGAATTTCTGCCTTCATGATAAGGCCTCAATGAGGCCGCAATGAGGCCGCGACCATCCATCGAATCATCTCCAGCTTCTAAGCGCCCTCAGTGCCGCCGGCCTTCTGCAGACTACATATCACAGCCAGTAGCAACTTGGTAAGTGACTTGCTCTATAAATTCTTTTGCTGCCTGTTCTTGTGCTTCATTTTCCGCTGTGCTCCCATATAACCCCTCTACGCCCGTCTTCTGCAACACCCTGCTAACCGCTCATCATGCCTCCACTACCAGGCGAAGAGCGAGTGCTGACCACGTTAGTCTCCTGATTACCCCGCAAATCTTACAATGTATTGACTGAGATGCAGCTTTGCCGATATCCATTATTACTTCGCGGCGCCGACCCCAAAGCCCCTTCTCCATCGGTTCGACAAGAGCTCGTATCTATATCTATACCACAATGCCACTCAAAGGAAGACCAGGATCGAAGTAGCCAATAACCCTGGCACCCCTGATCAGGATGCCTTCAACGGAGGTAAGCTTGCTGCTGGCTGGTATAGACTAATTGGAGCTGACACCTACTAGCTCTCGATAATGTGCATATCAGCCATTCTACAAGGTTCCCAACCCTGTGCACAATAACCGTCGATGGGCAGACCCAAGCACAGGGAGGATATGCGTTCCCCCCACCACCAGGTAGCGCAAACCCGTACGAATGGCAATTACCGACCAACGATCCCCGGGGCGAGAATGCTCTCCAGCGTCTGCACACTTTTGACATTTACTTTTGGACCCAAGGCGACGCAGACCAGTTCCTGGACCTGGCTGAGCAGTACTTGTCTCGCACGCAGGTAGAAACAGACAGACATCCATTTCCACCTCCTTCTCAAGGAGACGCCACAAGCACAATCGTCCAGCAACTGGAAAACGTGGCAATTACAGACCCGGCTTATCAGAATGGCCAAACCAGGAATTCTCAAGCAGAAGCGGTGGTCAGCCCTGCACCCATTAGTCTTCCTCCGCCGCCTCCACCTCCCCAAGGCGCTCCAAGCGCTACTTCAGCAGCATCGCACCAGCACACATCCTCCGTTAATCCTCCCTCAGCCGAGCAGAAGCGAGACTCCGCCCAGTTCACCCCTCTCCCATATAATCCAGCAGCCCCCGCGGCCCCAGAACCAATCAAGCACCGCGAGAAAACACCACCGCCCCCCGATGCCGCAGACGGTACTGGGCTCGCCGCAGCTGTAGCAGCAGACCACGGTGCTCCTTATTCAAACCCTTCCCAGACACCGGCACTGGGGGGAGGCTACGCTGCTCCTCCCCAACAAGGCCAGGGCCAAGCAAGCCCAGCCCTGTACAACCTCCCAGGAGCTTACGCCTCTCCACCACCAAGCGCAGGACTTTCCTTCCCACCCCAACATCAGACACCCATCCAAGGCCCACCCGTTACAGTTCCCTCCTACCCACTCCAAACGTCCGTCCAGAGTCCGCCCGCAACAGCAGTCCCCTCATACCCGCCGACATACCTTCAAGGCAACTACGCTCAACCCTATCAGCAGCAGAGCCAACCGCAACAGCAACCGCCAAGTTTCTATGGCACCCAAGTCCCCGCGATAGGGGGATACTCAACATACGCATATGAGCAATCCCAACCCCAACCCCAACCCCACCATCATCACCACCAGTCTACACCCAGCATTCAATCAGCCACCAATATCAACACTCCAGGCTCTGAATACGCAATCCACAACCAGATGTACCGCCCCACTGAGGCAGAGGCCTCCTCACACCTCCAGGACCATGCAAAATTAGCGATGCAAAATCCTGGCCAACGGCCTAGAAAGCTGGAAGAGTCGGCGTCCAGAGTTGAGAATAGCGTGAACCGCTTCTTGAAAAAGTTGGAGAAGAAGCTCTGAATATTTTATTTTACTCTTTTTATTTCGTCTCTCCTTCTGGGGTGGAGGATTTTCGTGGCGGGTGCGGTTCTGTTGCTTTTGATATCGAGGCAGAAGTGAGCGTGATTGACACATATGTTTGTAGATAGGTAGGTAGGTAGGTACTTTATCGGTGCTGTTGTACTTGGCCCTCCCGCTGAGGCTACCTTCCCTTGGATATATATGATATGGTAACGGGGGTATATGTGCAGAATTGGAAGCTACCGGTTTTTTAATGTGGATCCCATGTCCGTTGGCATACCATTCCATTTGTTTGGTATGCTAGAGAAGCTCTCGGTCCATGCTAGGACGTAAATATACTACATCTGACGGTGCCGCCACAAGTCTTCCCTAATCAGCGCGTGAACTACAAAGTCCAACCAAGCAATACTTTAGGGACCAACAATAGAAACAAAGCCTCTCCATAAGATTTAAGTATAGCCGAAACCTAAGTACATCAACATAAAATCTATGCTACAGAGAGAAGAGAACTTCAAGACATAATGCAATCTGACCCTCAGGACGAGAAGCAAGTCTCAAGGCCAGAAGAGAAAGAAATGAAACGAGACCCCGGCCTACGATCTCTAGCACACTAGGTGCGAGCTACACCAAGGCTCCAGTCCCAAGGATAAGCGGCACGGCTCGGCGAAAGGAATCAAAGCTACTTAGACAAGTAGCCAGACATGAAAAGAACAATGAAAGTAATTAACGACAAAATGGTTCAAAAAAAAAGAGTAGCCAGGAGAAGAAGAGGACGAGAAACCAATTACTCCTAGACAGACTGATGCAAGTGCAAGTGCAAGACAAGATGCAAGAAAACGCTAAATCACCCAAGGACTTGAAATCCAACACCACTAAATGAATGCGCAGCGAATCGACAGTGAGCTGTGCTGCGCGATGGCATAAGCATGACTTATCCACGGTAGGGAGAGATGCACGTAAATAAATAAACAAAGCTGTGCGGATGGTTGGCCTCTGCAACATGGACGTGAGAAGGGTATAACAAATATATCACAAGAATCGAAACGGCGATCGCGAGTTTGAGATGGTTTGTGAAGGACCTGAAGGAACGCGGTCTAGAAGGTATCGTCATCGTCATTTAGCGACCATTTGCTGAGATCAATATCATCCACGTCAGGCTGGTTGGCTTTGAGAGGGGCTTTGCTAGTGAGGTCGAGCTTGCTCTCCTGAGAAACAGCAGCTGCATCGGCTGCAGTCGACTTGGCTGTGTGAGTAACCTCGATACCATTGAATTTAGCTTCTTCGCTTGGCTTCTCAATAATCTCCGCAGCTGGAGCCAGAACCTTTTCCTGGGCAACCTCTGGTGTCGGCTTAGTAACAGTCGTGGCCTCGGCTTGCTCCTTCACAGAAGTTACAGGCTCGACGACCGCCTCGTCGGCAGTCTCTTGCTGCGCGGTAGAAGCCGCGTCCGATTCGTTGGGTTGAGTGTCAGTATGCTCAACCGCTGGCTGAGTAGGCTCAACAACAGCCTCGGTGGCTGATGCCACAGATGGCTCGGCAGTAGCTTCGTTTGACTTCTCCTCGACAACAGCCTCAATAGGCTGTGCTGATGGCTCGACCGGAAGCTCGGGGATAGTTTCCTCCACAGTCTGCTGCACTGATTCATTCTTTTGTTCTCCCTCGGCCTGCACTTCGGCGGGTTCAACGGCAGGCTGTTGTTCGACTTCGAAGGGTTTCTTAGATACAATCTTATCTTTTGCTGCCTGCGTCGATCGAGTAGATGGTATTCTTCTTGGGGCGCGAGCAACTTTAGCTCGAGGGGGACTCTTGACGTCCAGCTTCTCGTGTGCTTTGCTGGCCGAACTCGCTGTGGGACGCATCATCCTTGCTAGGAACCCTTCATCAACTGGTCTGGAGGCCGTGCTCGCTCGGGAGTGAGAGCGTTCGTTCCCAGACGGAGGGGATCGCGAGGCCGGTTTGCGGACAGTCGAGGCAGTGGGAGTATTCGCACCCTGACGAGTTCCCGTTGCACTCTTCAAGCTAGACGGCTTGCGCGATAGGGTAGATGCAGCTGCTCCCGTGGTGCTTGTTCTCGCTGTTGATGTTGTGGAAGCGGTCGTGGCGGAGGTTGTAGGGCGAGCTGACCTAGCTGTTGATGACGATCGAGCTTCGCTAGAGCGAACCACTGCCCTAGCAGTCTCACGAGCCGCCGGCCTTGTCGGCGCCTTGTTGGCACCGGCAAGTGATGTCCGACTAGGCTTGTGGACAGGGGTTTTCAGTGAGTCATTCTTTGCACTCGTAGCTGTAGTTGTAGACGGCCTAGAAGCGCGGGTTCTAGTTTTCTCACTATCGAGCTTGGTAGCTGAAGATGTTGTGCGAGATTGGGTGGAAGTCTTGGTTGGAGCTTGCGAGGCAGATTTTGTGGCTGAGGTAGTCTTTTCGGCTTGCACATTTGAAGATGTCTTCGTAGCTGGTTCCGCTGGTTTTGCAGGCGCGACCGTGGGCGATTTAGGGGCAGGTTGAACTTCCTGATTTGCAGACACGTCCTCAGCCTTTTCCTTCCCCTTAGTCTCAGCTGAATTCTGGATGTTGTCTTTCTTTTCCGGTCCGTCCGCTTTCTGCAGGCTACCTAAGCCATTCGTCACCTTCGCGGAAGATTCGTGGCTCTTAACGCTACCATCAAGATCTTCGGAACCGAAGCTCTTGACCCTAGACGGACTAGGAGCGCCCTCACTATGCGGACTCACGCGGCGGAAGCCCAGGACGGGACTGGCCGGGGGTCCTCCTTCGACAGGGACGAAGCTTGCGCGCACTTTAGACAGGTTTTCGGAGCCGGCGGGAGATCGATCACGCGCGGGTAGAGAGGCATTGTTCTGCTGATTGTTCTCGAACCTTGCGAGAAGGCTCTTCACGCCTGGGTGGGCGCCTTTATCGGCCATAGCAAGGGTGATGGTGTTGCAGGAGGGCGATTCACGGTCCGGAAACGAAATCAGTGGCCGGCTGGCCAGCGCAAGTTAGACAAAATAGACGGATAACCGGAAGAGTAACGGCGCGACTATATCTACTATGTTCGGTGAGCTGAAGTAGCAATATGGGTCGAGATCGCGCTGCGTCGCGAGCCAGGACACGTTGGTCTGATGGTATCGGCGAGGAGAGCGGGGGAAGAACGGGCTATAAACAGTGGCGACAGTAAACAAACAAAGGCAGAGAGACAGAGTCAATAATGGGGTTGGGCAACCAGAGAAAAGTTAGACCCAGCGAACATGATAGATAGACAAAGGCTCTAGAATAACCATGGAATGAATAAGAACAAGTCAATTTAGATGAGGGAGAAAGGAGAAGCTGACACAAGGCTAAAGCTAAGGTAGGAGTGGAGTTGCAGCCTGAGGCCACAATTCAGGGGTCGGATCCGCGGCTTCATCTTTGTTTCTGTGACTGTTTCACGGCGACTGACCTCCTCAATAATCTCGGCATCTTATCCTGTTACGTGCCCGAAGCTATAGCGTCGCCACTATTGGCCTCCATCTTATCGTTATAGTGCTTACGACCACTTGTCAATTTTCTTCGCCCAAGAGACCGCCACCTTTCAAGGAGTTTTGAACGCCACCCCTTCTCGCCCTTGGGATTCGATAATTGATTACCAGATACTCTGGTCATCGCCGGACTCCTTCGGTCCTATAGTCGGAGCTTTCTGTGGTAAGATAAGGGCTGGCCTTACCAGCATACGTCCGCGCAGTCTTCCTGGTTATATCCAATTGCCAAGCAACAGGCAGTCGAACGAACGGACAAGCGCTTGTAATGTAGCTCTAGTGCAGCTTCAAAAGTAGTGCCGGGATTAATTCAAGATGCCCGGAGATCTGGGCAAAGCCGACTGTAGAAGTAATGTCGACCCGTTGTATATGTCCTCCATGCCAGTGCGCCGGCAACAAAGAACCAGACTATCAGTCCTGATTCGATAAAGATTTGAATTGATGGCAACCATGCATTGCATAGCCGCTGCAAGTGCACGGCTGTCAAAACCAGGGTTGGTGCCTTATTCCCATCAGAACCCAGCAGGGCACAGCAGGGCTACAGACCAGGTGCAGGAACGATTTGGCAAGACGTCCGTGTCTTGACGTTTGACCATAGTTGACAAAGTCGACAATATTTGGCAACTTCGTGGCTGCATCCACCGGTCTGACTCTGTTGGACTGACCCAGGTGGATTGCCAGGTGTATTGCTTGAAGGGAGAAACTGATATTCGACGCATTGCAATGCTCTGATGGTGAAATATAGGGGCGCAAGAAGGTCGACATTTCTCAGGCAAGGAGGCAAGGGCTCAACCGCATCGTGCTAGTTCTTCCTGTTTTAGGTGCCCAGTGCTGTTGCTATGTCAAAGGCATACAAGGCAACTGAGTCCACCCCGGGCAAGTCAGCGAGAGAGCAAAGTAGGAACTGCGGTCGGACTGAAATCAGGCAACCAAACTAGACTTACCACTTTCCCATTGAGCTCATGTTATTTGAGCCCTGGCCTTCTTTGTTAAGCAAAGGGGCAGCCGTTGATGTGATCCCCCTGATCACTTACCGTAAACTCTCGACCAAATGGGAATAATATGCCAGGACCGTAACGCTCAATATCTCACAGAATTGACTCCCATGCATCTTGCTCGTCGAGTACGGAGACGGTCTGGAACAACCCTCGAGAGCTTTTTGGATGACTTGAGAGGTATAAGGCCGCGAGTTGTGCTTCAGCAGTGGATGGAGAAGAGGGTTAAAAGACACTACAACCTTCATGACAGACTAAACACAAAGCACCCCTCCAAGATCAGGGGCTCGCTTGGTGGTCTGCACAGATCACCCTGCTTTCTCAGCATCAGAAGGGGTGTCTGCCATCAGGCTGGAGTCGTGCACACACCAAGTCATCTTGGTCGCGTTATCGAAGCTCTGACCCAACATCTGTTGAACGAATGCAAGGGGGCGAGGATACTTTCAAGAGCCATCGTGAAAGAATAACTGCAGAGAACAAAGGTCGACGAATAGCCACTCTTCATGACTCCAGAGTAGCAGCTGAGACTTGAGGGGTATATCTCTTCAGGCCATGGCCACCGCCTTGTCAGGTCCCAGGCTATGCAGGATATCTTGTTTCCAGATGACCGCTGGCCTCTGAGCTTCCAGCGATCAAATTCACCGGCTATCCTATACTCTTAAATAGACAAAGTAGACAGACATCAAGCAGGCCATCTATAAAGTGGGGCTGACCAGTGACCAAGCACCGTATCCGATTTGGCGTTCTTGAACTCGAGCTTAGTGCCTTGACAAGAGTTGATCGCAAGAGTTAACTTGGAACATGCGCCTTCTGACTCTAGTTGTGTTTATTTTAGGAAATGAAATATTTTCAGCATACAATCTAGCTTGGGGCAATCTACATTCAAAAGCCTGCCGAAAAGTGTGTCACTTTCGGAATATTCTTGACATCTGTGACATAAATATATATAAAAAACCTCAAGCAATGTAAATTTTGGCGTATTGACCACAAGACTAGATGTCCTGTCCTTGCTTCTGTTTCGTGCAAACCTCTTGATACCCAGTCTGAATTGATCTATGAGATAATAGCCTGTTAGTGACAATCGAGAGGTTGGTCGGGCGTGCCCAAGATGAAGTCCCGATCCCTCGGCGATATGCCCGGATCATCGTTCTTCCCGTCGCCATACAAAAACAATTCCCTCCGATTGCGGACGTTTTCCTAGCCAGCAGGAAACTCAAGATACTCGCCATGGCTGCTGTTAGGACTCTTCGCATAGGTCAATCGCTCTTCTCCTATGTTGTGCTCCACGGTCAACGGACAATTGCTTACTGACGACCCGTGTAGGTCTCATCCCCGGTGACGGTATCGGACGGGAGGTCATCCCGGTAAGTCGGATATGGAAGGCAGACAAGCGGTGCAAACGAGAACGAGACTGAACGTGCTCACGTAGGCTGGTAGACGGATCCTGGAAGCTCTTCCCGCCTCCCTGAACCTGAAATTTAATTTTGTTGACCTCGATGCGGGCTACGACTGTTTCAAGCGGACCGGTACCGCTCTGCCGGACAAGACCGTCGAGATCCTGAAGAAGGAGTGTGACGGTGCTCTGTTTGGTGCTGTCAGGTGAGCTGCACGTGCTCTATGAATGATTTGTTGAACGGGTCTGATAGTTTGGCAGCTCTCCGTCCACCAAGGTCGCCGGCTACTCCTCCCCCATTGTCGCCCTCCGCAAGAAGCTCGATCTCTTTGCGAACGTCCGCCCCGTCAAGACCACCGCTGGCGCCAGCGCTGGCAAGCCTATTGACCTCGTCATTGTCCGCGAGAACACCGAGGACCTTTACGTGAAGGAGGAAAGCACCGAGGAGACCCCCAATGGCAAGGTCGCCCGTGCCATCAAGCAGATCTCCGAGCGCGCATCTTCCCGCATCGCTACCATTGCCGGCGAAATCGCCTTGCGCCGCCAGAACATCCGCGACGGAGCCGCCGCCTCGGGTCTCCGCACCAAGCCCATGGTCACAATCACTCACAAGTCCAACGTCCTCTCCCAGACGGACGGTCTCTTCCGTGAGACTGCCCGTGCCGCCCTCGCTGCGCAGAAGTTCTCCTCCGTCGAGGTCGAAGAGCAGATTGTTGACTCTATGGTCTACAAGCTCTTCCGCCAGCCCGAGTATTACGATGTCATTGTTGCGCCTAACCTTTACGGTGACATTCTGTCTGACGGCGCTGCTGCCCTGGTTGGCAGTCTGGGTCTCGTGCCTAGCGCCAACGTCGGCGACAACTTTGCTATTGGTGAGCCCTGCCACGGCAGTGCGCCCGATATCGAGGGCAAGAACATTGCCAACCCCATTGCCACTCTGCGCAGCGTTGCTCTCATGCTTGAGTTCTTGGGCGAGGAGCAGGCCGCTGCTAAGATCTACGCCGCTGTTGATGGCAACCTTGATGAGGGCAAGTACCTGTCTCCCGATATGGGTGGCAAGGCTACCACTACCGAGGTTCTGAACGATGTGCTCAAGAGACTGTAAATTACGCCTGAAGTATATTGGGTCAGTCACATTAGATGAATAAAAGTTGGTTACGTTTCTCTGTTGGCAGAGTTCTATTCAATTGTACAATAAGTCATTTGCTGGTAAGTACAGACGTCAATACAAGGGTTTATCTATCATATTGGACTATACAATGGGTTCATCTAATCTGTATACGCTCGAGGCAGCCGCTTACTCAACATCATCAGCAGACGGTCCTGCCTCCCATTCAAACCTACCCCCGTTCTCCTTCGTCTCCGTAGACTCATCGCCGTGGCCATCACTGGCATGGACTAACGTGAACAAAACCACCAGGTAAACCTCCCCAGACGTCCGGTTTTTCAGCACATACCGCAGAGAATGCGTCTTCTCATCTATATAATGCAACGCATTAATATTGAAGCCGGGAAGGCGAAGTGTGAATTCTGTTAATGCACGAGCATTTTGTCAGTAATGACATACCCAGAACAGCTGCATGGCAGCTTGAGAAAGGCGACGGAGTTTCAAAGGGAGGATTGGAACGCACCGTTGAAATCTAAATATTGGTTACTGAAATCCGCATAATACACCCTTCCCTCCTCAAATTCCCATTCCTTCCGCCTCTCCTCATTCTGAAAGTACGTCCGTCTCCCATTCACATCTCCGGGAACGCCCTTCGCGCCCCGAATATCCACCCCCTCCTCCTCGCCCTCTTCGACGATCCCCTGTACATCCGGCAACTTCTCCTTCTTTCCTACCCGCAGTCGGTTCCATGTTGCCAGCGCCGGACTATAGAGGTACGGCTTGTCTGCGTATGCATCACCATCAAGCGTGGGATCAATTGTCCACTGGGCAACACGGAGCGCGCCGTTGAAGCCAGGCGGGAGTCTATCGCGGATGGGGCGATCGAAGTCGTTTCCGAAAACGAGGTCGTTGCCGTTAATGGGCTTCTTGAATGCTATTCCAAAGGAGATCGAGTACTGGTCTTTGGTGTGGTCAGGGTGATCGAAGTAAGGATTTGATCGGGGGGCGCCGTTGGGGAAGCCTGTAATGTCCAAGAAGTCAGTCCTATTAGAATGCAGTGAAACAGATTTAGGTCTGAAAGCTCTGGTAAGTACCGGTGTAATTTTGGATCCGGACGGCCAGATTAGTGGTAGCGTGTTCATTGGAGATATGCAGAGGTTTGTCTTCGTTTACTGGAACCTCTTGGTGTGTTGCTGGGTCATAGGAGGGTCCTGCGGTTACTTTCAAGCGGTATTGTGAGGCTTTTTCGGACATGGTGGTAGTGAGATATAAGGAAGCTTGTCGCAAACGCAAAGTATAATCAATGAAGAAATTTAGATTTATTGTCTAGAGCCAGTCATGAAGTTAAATACAACTACCACCTACGGAGTATCTACGGAGTACATCATCAAGGTCAACCTGAACTGGCGCCTTCGTAGAAACGACGTCATAGATGTGATAAGATAAACTGCATGAGTCTCGCACTGACCACCAGTCAGCTCAGGGGAAACAACTGGTTTTCCAGCTTGCTTTAGCTGAGCTCATTTATTAAGAGAAACCACCCATATTCATTTAGAATACTCTGGCTCGGGAAGGATTGCCCTTCCATTAAAACGTAGAGGCCCGCCATCCAATCCATGGTCACGTGTCGAGCCTATGATGCTTCGGTGAGCCACATGGGATTGTCCCGGTGTATTAGCCCTAGCTGCATTCTCAAAGAAAATATAGCCAGAAATTCAGCTGCAGTCAGTCTGGCGAATTTAAATGCCGGGTGGCTGACACGTATAGGTCACGTGTACCGGATGACTACGCTGTTTCTCTTTAGGCAGTCACCTGTGAGTTGAACACTTGAACACATGTGGCGCAGGTTAGCCAAGAATGAGCGCCGAGATTCAATACCAGATATTGTGATGCTCATTGAATGATGTGAGAGTTTTTTATAGAACTACCCAAACGTCGCTATGTTATGCAAAAAGAAAATAGATCAATATCGACAAACGAACAGAGAGTATGGATAAAGTAAGATCAAAGATCGATCGGGTCAGAGGGTACTGCGTCCATTTCGTCTTCCTGCTCATCTTCAGTGAGAACTCCAATTCCACTGTCAAGCCGCCTGCGATGCTTTCCCCGACCAATCTCCACGTCTACAAACCGGGTCATGCTGACAGGGGTAATTGGCTCGCTGCCAATGCCCTTGTCATCCGACTCCAGTTCATCCGACTTGAGCTCCCAATTGGCCCTTCGCACCTTAGCCTGGCGACGCTCAGCGTTCACTGTGGCTTTCATGGATGCAAACGCTCGTGTCTGTTCATTGAACCATTTATCCAACAGGCTATCCTTTGCTTCCACCTCCAGTCGCAGTTGTTCTTTGAGGCCCGCATTGTAGCGATTGAGTTTCTCAGCTTCTGCTTTGGCTGCTTCCAGCGCTGTGTTAAGTTCAGCAATTCGGACATTTAACAAGCCGGTCTCCTGTTCGTGGTCTGTGACGTTTTTCTCCAAGTTCTCGACAGCTTGCTGGCGTTCACGCTCAATACTTTCCATTTTGGCTGTGAGGTCACAGACCCGTATCCTGTTCTGCTCAATAATCTCCTCTCGCTCGCGAATCTGCTTCTCCAGATCCTCGATAGTTGCATGGGCTGCACGACGGCGGCTTTCTTCCTCGGCAACCTTCTGCTGCAGCTCGGATATTCGCCGAGCATGACTATCGGCGCGCTGGGCTTTCTCTTCTTCTAACCTAGTCACGAGACTCTCTAGACGTTTAATATCATCGTCATACTTGTCTAGTGCGGCTTTCAGTCTCTCGGTGCTGATGACATGATCCTGTGCTTCGCGCTCGAGTTCCTGCATTCGCATTCTCGTATGAAGCATATCGCCAGCGGAAGACGATATGGACTCCTCCAAGTCCTGAATCTTCTTGCATGCGGACTCATAGCGGACTAGAAGAGTGTCAAACTGACCTCGCAGAGTTTTTTCCCGGTCAGACGAGCCTTGATGACGTGTCTGCTCCTCATCGAGACTTTCGACCAGCACCTGTACTCGCTTTACAAGTGCGCTGAGAGTGGACATTCCGCCGTTCAAGCCCGCATTGGCCGTTTCTCCAGGGACCAGGTGCTCTAGCTGAAGCCGTGCAGTGCGAAATGCGTTGCGTAGCTCACCTATACTCTCGTGGACGTTTGCACCATGAAAGCCTAGGCTGGAGAGCTCACTTTGGATGTCACTCAAAGTCTGCGTGGCGTCGGAAGTTCGGGCAAGCATCTGCATTAAGCTAGGAACAATGTTGTCGAAGAAGTCCGCTGGAGGAGAGTGTTCACGAAGATGGCGTTCAAGGGGGGTGCCGCTAAGCAAGTATAGCCGGGAACGACATGCCTCGAACAATTCCTTCTTTTCTTTCCGTGCTGCCTCCAGATCCTGATAGATGGCAGATGACTCGGCGTCCATGCCGCTTGGAGTTTGAACGGAACTATCAACTTTTGAGCGCGTTGGGTGGAGTGGAAATTCATCTGGAACCGTGTTTATATCCGTTGCACGAATATCGGGAGAGTCTGACATGAATAAACTCTTGCCCTCCAAGCTGCTATCGTTGACCAGAATTGTGTCTACTGTATCTGCATCACTTTCAGATGGTGTAGGGTGGCGGTAGTTGGTCATGGCCGAAAATGATAGCTGCGCCCTTAGTCGATCATTACCAGCCTCCAGATGTTCGATCCGATCTTCGGGTGCCATCCACTCTCCATCGTCACTTGTTGGTTGAGTTGCCGAAGTTGACGAAGCTCTTTCTTTCTTCGCGACCTCAAGTTCCCGCTTGAGAGAATCTCTTTCGCGCAGCAATGACTCGAGAGATTTCTCATACTGGGCGGCTGCTCGCTTCTCACGTTCGAGGTTGTTAATCTCGTTACTCAGTCCTATGCGTCTAATCCTGCGCTGAGTACGCGTATCCAAGAGTTGTCGTAGAGGTGTGAAGTGTAACACCTTCTCTGGCGAAGTGGAAGCTCGCGGTATCGGACTGTCAGTCAGCCGGCGAGCCCGCGGCAGAGGAGTCGAGTGACGACGCGATCGGCGAGTTGGAGTACGCTGCAAAGCCTCATCTCTTTCCTCAAACGACGTTCGGCACAAGGCTGGAGTGAGGCCAGTTGAGTATTCATGGACACTCTGCGTTGTGCCCGCGGCCGAGAACCGCACTCTCTTGTGCGGACGGGGAGTTTCGCAACGAACAGCAGATCCATCTTTAGAATGAGATCTGCTACGCAAGACAGGATGTCTCTTGCTATCTAAGCCAGAGCTCTCACGTCTCTTTTTCTGGCTGCGGGTCTCCATGGCCGGACCTGGTTGCTGAATGGGATGAATGCAAAAGTGAGTGCACAAGTAGACCAACCCAGTAGATATGGACCGGCCCGGCCAGGCAACGAAGGCTGTCCAGTCAACAGACACACCCGACAGGTAACAACACGTCCACAAGGCCGGAAGCGTGATTACGATCCGGTCCCAAGGGGCAAGAATCCTTGCGCGTCGTGGCAGTATGTCTGCCTAATCGGGAAACTGTAAACAAGGCTGCAGTCATGTGACCGTTATACTGTCCAGGCAACCATTCTGCTGCATGGTCCACCACCTATATCAAGAGTTATTATTACGCGAGCTTGATGGTGAGTAATGAAAATCGATGCATTTGCACGTCATTGTCTATTGTTCTCCTAGGATACTAAGTGAGGAGCACAGCCGTGTTTTGATGCGGCTAGATCTCGAGCTTTTCTGCCATACTTAGCTTTTGAACTCTACCCTTATTATACAAAGTACAAAGTAGGTGAACCAAGTCTTACGGAGTACTGACATGACAAAACTGATAGTAGCGTTTGGAGGACGTTCTAGGCCAGACTGAAGCTGGAGACTGTCAATTGCGTCCATGGTCGGCCGGTGATGTCATGTGAGGGGAGCCATTCACAGCCTAAGCACTTGCTATCTCAGATACTCGACCTCAAAGATAAATACGTCCTAACGTATCTCCTGATGTTGCAACTACCGCTCTGGAGCCCCGATTTTTCGGCTCGTTCATCTCGAAACCCGCCCTCAGTCACTGGTTGATCCTTTCCCATTCATACTGCCCCTCATCGCCCTGATGGCCGTCGCACTCATGGAGTGGCCACCGCCCCTTGGGCAGCCAGAAGATTCGTCGCACCAAGACGAGAATGAAGAGAAACCGTCACCTATAACAGACCGAGATTACATCACATTAGAAAATCTGAAGATGCCGCTTCTCCAACTCCCTCCCGAACTTTTGTTCGATATTCTCTCCTATCTGCCAGCAGTCGACCTTGTCCGGGTCTCGGCATCTTGCCGCGTACTGGCTCAACATGCGAATAACGACCTTCTGTGGGAGAACTTGGTCAATGCGAATCTGCCAGATCCAATACAAGACCCTGGAATTTTTGACTCCTTCCGCGCTCTCTACACCACCCATCACCCATACTGGTTCATTCCGCGGAATAAGGTCTGGTTTTCGGATACCGAGCACACGGGCAATCTCATCCTGGCCAGATACGATAATCGGCGGGGAGTAATCGAGGCATACCGTGTGACTACAGAAAGGCGCTCCTCGAAATTCCAGGTCTGGGAATGGAATCCTGATGTTGTGATCCAAGCATTTGAGCCCAAGGTGAGCTTGTGGCTAGATGATCCTATCCTTCTCTTGCAGAGGGCACCGGATGGGCGCCGAAAATACCTCGACTGCGAGAATCGAATGACCATGCCCGCCGAAGTGCAGTACATCTACAACGCTATTTCCCTCTGTCAGCCAGCGGGTCCCGATCAGCTCACTGAAGACACACAGTGGCCACCGCCGAATATCCCCAGCCAGCACCGTGTTTATCGCAACCCAGAAGTTCATTGGAAAGAATGGAACCGCGTACCTAAACGTTTGTCTCAGGTGTCAGAGCACGCATTTCGAATTCGGCGCTGGGCGCATTTTCGCTTCGGCATGCCGGTATTCACCCCTGGACAGCAAGAGACCATGTCCACGTACAGCACTCTCGATCCAAGCCTATACACCCCAACCAAGGAAAAACCATACCAAGGAATCTGGGTAGGTGATTACTCAGCACATGGGTGTGAGTTTCTCCTTTTCCTTCAGCGGGACAAGGTGGGCGACGAACATGATGCCCACGACCCCCAGAATGATAATATCATCCAGAGGGGAAGCCTAGAGGCTGTGAAACTCACCGGCGACCCCAACGTACCGCGAGGCCAATTCTCGTTTGTGTCAGACGATATCGGGCCCGGCGGCACTGTCCGCATCGCAACAGAAGCTCTCTTCGAAGGCGCAAGGATAGTGCGTAGTAGAGGCCATGTTGCGGGGCTTGGCTTCAGAGATGGTACGTTTACTAGCGCGATCCGATGTTCCGCTTGCTAACTCCACTAGATACTTTTATTTCATCTCAACTTATTCTTGTGTCGCCCGATTGCGTCGCTCACTACTGGGAATCGATGGGCCACATTACCTATTACCGTCGTTTGGATATCGATGCCCTCATCCGGTCATGATAAGGCAGCATTGGTGGGCGATTAATGACGAAGTCACGAGTAACGAACCAGGCTGCTTTTATGCTTTCCCCCCTATATTCGACGGTGTCTCTAATATTTGTTTCTTGATGACCAATTTACTACGGAGTACTGTTGCGGCGTTTGATATGGTCATTTGTTAAGTGTCCCGCTCGTATCATGAATCTCTTATCGTTAGAGCCGTTGCATCCGCTCTTTCTATATTGAAAAAAATATTCTGGTCTATAGAATTACCACTTGGTATCCACCTTGTCTTTTAGCACAGAACATCTTTTGACCTTGTCCGCTCAAGTTACTAGAGGAACGTCTCTCGCGGCATACTTCTACAGACCGTGATGATGACTCATATGCAAGCCAGGCTATATTCTTGAAAGGGGATTTCAATCTCACCAAGTTCAACCCAGTGTATGGTATAAGGTAAAGATGAAAATAAGAGCATTCCCTAACGCCAATTTGCATATCGCAGCACAGCAACACCAACATCTTCAGCGTAGCGGGGACGGAAACGTCGAGTCCCAACAAGTAGTCACCACCGAGTTGTCTCTTCAATACACATGATACTTCCATTCACAAAGATGACCAAGAAAACAGTTGAAAGTTGCATCACCGCTTCCTCTCAAAGTAACTCGTGCTCCCAAACACCGCGATTGACTGGTCCATCACCCACTCTCCAACGCCCAAATAATTGTCAATCCACTTCTTGAAATCCTTGTTATCGGTGATCTTGTCGGAGTCTAGACTGGGGCTGATTGGACTCCCCACGCTTTGCTCCCTGCCAGAAGGCCGGGGTGCGCGCGGGGTGCAGGTGTTAGCTTTTCCTTCTTTTATTTATTGTATTGAATGAACGTCGGAAACTAAGAGGGGACGGTTTGGTGTTTATATTGCGCGGAGAGGAGGGAAGGAGGGGGTATTTACGTGAGGCCAGTTGAGCGTTTGACGCCGGCTAGGAAAGCGGAGACTGTCGGACGGTGACGGTTAGCCCTTGCCCGACATTTCCAAACGACCTGGAAATGTTAGGGCCAGGAGGATGGACTTACAGAGCACGGCGTCAAAGGCATAGTGAGTAAGGCGGCCAAGCTGAAAATGGTTAAATCGATCAGTCCATCAATCGCTGGGCTGGATTATTGGAGTCAGTCGGAGAATCCGGTACGCACCACCATTTTGACAAGCTTGCGGGGTTAGGACAGAAGAATATCCACGTGGGAAGAAGCAATATCGACGATTTGGGGGAGTGAAGGAAGAGTTGAGTCGGTTCGGTGAGCCGAATATGGAGTGCGGGAGCTCGAAGCTATCAACTGTTCAGTGTAGCCTTGTATCTATCTGCTCCGCGGCGGATGCGGTGACTGTTTCACATGACTGCCGCCGGTGCTGGTGGCTGGTAAGTCCCGGGTGAGGCTGACACTTTACGCTAAGCTTATAGAAGCTAGACCCGGAATCAGGTAGTCCTAGTGTGGAGCCGGTAGAACAGTTACTCCGATATGGAAAAAGCTAACAGTGAACGAACGACATCGATGTCTGCGAAACCAATGACACGACAAGGACTGTGGGAGCGTCCGCCACCAGGATCGTAACAGGCTCCAGCGAACCAGCTTTAACAAGGCGTCGGCAGAAATTGGCAGGGTACTGGTCTGATCAAGCTAGCGATCTTGCCACTAATGCTGTGGTGTGATCTACCACTTGGTTGCAGTGCTAGTAGCACATTGCTAGACGATTTATCAGGAGACCAAAGAACTAGTACAGACCGTCAATATAGATTCATGCCAATGCTTGGGATGGTCTTCTGATGCACTCTCTGACATCAGAAAAAAGCAACAACAGATAAGCAAAAACCGAGACCGCAACGACAGAGGCAGTTGATAATGGATTTGCAAATAGAGTGACTACATAAATAACTTTTGGTTGATATCCACTACGTAGTCTGTTAGCGAGGCATGAATAATGGAATAGACTGGCCCACGGGGAACCGGCCGATAGCGACGAGACAGGGAAAGCCGCAACAAGGCGGGCGGCCAACAGTATTTTCCCTCCCGGCCACACACCCCGACTGAGCCCCTCTCTCCCGCGCTCGCTCTCACCGGGAAGTCAACGCTTTTTTTCCCTATCTCCTTCCTCTCTCCACCAAACGCTCCCCTCTCACTCACCTTTCTACAATTCATCTTTACACTTACCGTCGTAAACCTGCACAAGGGAAGCTTTCAAAATGGCCGCAAGCTCTTCCCTCGACCACCTGTCCAACCGTATGAAGCTGGAGTGGCACTCCAAGCTGAATACTGAGATGGTCCCGGCGAAGAACTTCCGCCGCACCTCCATCATCTGTACCATCGGTATATTCTGCGCTTCAATTTGCGAATCGCCAATTTATCGTTCTTCGACCTGACTGACGTTGCGCTCACTAGGTCCTAAGACAAACTCCGTTGAGAGAATCAATGCCCTCCGCAGAGGTACGGCCACTCAATGATCGATCATCGTGCTTGAAGCTGACAAAATCGATAGCCGGTCTCAATGTTGTTCGCATGAACTTTTCTCACGGTTCATACGAGGTAATTATCTCCTTCTGTAATTTGCACTTGAACGTCATCTGATGCACAGTAGTACCATCAATCAGTTATCGACAACGCTCGGGAGGCCGAGAAGCAGCAAGCTGGCCGTCCCGTTGCCATTGCTCTGGACACCGTGAGTTCGGCCCAGTCGGAACCGTCGCGTGGCAGGTCTGACCCAAGTTTAGAAAGGACCCGAGATCCGTACCGGAAACACCGTCGGTGACAAGGACATCCCGATTAAGGCTGGCCATGAGATGAACATCAGCACCGATGAGCAATATGCCACCGCATCCGACGACCAGAACATGTAGGTTTCGAGATCTTTGCAGCATGTGTCCAGGCGACTAACTTGGCGTCTGTAGGTACGTCGACTACAAGAACATCACCAAGGTGATCTCTGCCGGCAAGCTCATCTATGTTGATGACGGTATCCTTTCATTTGAGGTTCTTGAAGTTGTAGATGACAAGACTCTGCGCGTCCGATGCCTTAACAACGGCAACATCTCTTCCCGCAAGGGTGTCAACCTTCCCGGTACCGACGTAGACTTGCCCGCTCTTTCAGAGAAGGATATCAGCGATCTAAAGTTCGGTGTCAAGAACAAGGTCGACATGGTTTTCGCTTCCTTCATCCGTCGTGGCAGCGACATCCGCCACATCCGTGAGGTGTTGGGTGAAGAGGGCCGAGAGATTCAGATCATCGCCAAGATTGAGAACCAACAAGGTGTCAACAATTTCGACGAGATTCTGGAAGAAACCGACGGTGTCATGGTCGCCCGTGGTGACCTTGGTATCGAGATCCCCGCTCCCAAGGTGTTCATCGCCCAGAAGATGATGATCGCCAAGTGTAACATCAAAGGCAAGCCCGTCATTTGTGCTACTCAGATGCTCGAGTCCATGACATATAACCCCCGTCCCACTCGTGCTGAGGTGTCTGATGTGGCCAACGCTGTTCTCGACGGTGCCGACTGTGTCATGCTTTCTGGAGAGACTGCCAAGGGTAACTACCCTTGCGAGGCTGTCACAATGATGTCTGAGACCTGTCTCCTCGCCGAGGTTGCCATTCCTCACTTCAACGTCTTCGACGAGCTGCGAAACCTGGCCCCTCGTCCCACTGATACCGTTGAATCCATCGCCATGGCTGCTGTGAGTGCCAGTCTTGAACTGAACGCCGGCGCCATTGTGGTCCTCACCACTAGGTACGTTCTCTTCCCGGGATTTTTTTTATCCAACATCGCTGATAACGTCTTAGTGGAAACACTGCCCGTATGATCTCTAAGTACCGTCCTGTTTGCCCCATCATCATGGTTTCTCGCAACCCCGCTGCTACCAGGGTAAGTCTCGTGCTGCTGAATCCTCGTACGCGTTGGCTGACTTTTTGTAGTACTCCCACCTGTACCGCGGTGTCTGGCCGTTCCTCTTCCCCGAGAAGAAGCCCGACTTCAACGTCAAGATCTGGCAGGAGGATGTCGACCGTCGCCTCAAGTGGGGTATCAACCACGGTCTGAAGCTCGGTATCATCAACAAAGGCGACAACATCGTCTGTGTCCAGGGCTGGCGCGGCGGCATGGGCCACACTAACACTGTCCGTGTGGTCCCCGCCGAGGAGAACCTTGGTCTTTCTGAGTAAATCCATTCAAAAGCATGGCCTTCCTCGACGGAAGGCACAGCGGTACCGACGGCGATCAGACAGTAGGCGTCACTGTAGGGGGCCTAGTCCGGTCCGCTTAGATTTGAGCAACCTGAGGTCTGCTCTGCAACTGCCACAACATCATGATCCGTGTTGGCCCGTATCCCTGCGTCTGGCAGTATGTCGGCGGCGAGCCGAAAGGGGCTTTTTCATTCTCGTTGGGTATAACACCCCCTGATTAGAGAGGGTGGACGAACATAGCCTGTAATTTCGAATTCCTGACTTGGCGTTAAGTAGCAAACCATCGTTAGTGGTTCTCATGATGCATGGTATAAAAGCTAGAATAATATTCATCACGCAGTTTCCTTAGAACAGCAGCAGCTGGCTCTAAGATAGAACTGATCTCACACAACTACCATAGTAGGTAAAAGAAACAGCTTGCACAGAGCATAGAACGCACAATAAGAGGTCCCAAGTTCGTTGCTTGTGAGGGCTCGCCGTGCCCGTCGCTGAACGCATGCGCGACTACGTTGGAGGATTGAAGAGAAGAAATAAAACGAAAACTGATGAGGCGCACATTGCGGGGAACGCAGCAGCATTTAATCGAAAACGGCCGAGCCGCGGCAGCTCGACGCCAAATCGAGAAGCAGCTCTCGCGAGATTATTCCGGAAGGCTTGACCCCCTTCCCAATTCTCCCTTCAACTGCATTCTTGCACGAAGGTGCGTCTCACGAGAACCCAAAAAATGAAGCACACAACAGAGAAGAACAATAATGAATCAGACTACGAAAATTATAAATCCCGCGCGGTAGGTCTTCATATGATTTCGGCAAATCAACAGCCCGAGCTACGCTGCGTCCCGACTTCCGCCGATGGCTCGGCATCCACTCGGCGTAGCGGAGAATGGGTACCGAGTGCTTGTATAGATACCGTGAATATGCAAAGTATGTGGGGACGAAGAAAGAAATGATGCTGTCTATTATGTTTGTATGTATGCTTGTGGGTATAGACACAATCTCCGAAGAGTATGAACATAAGAAAGGAATGTTGGTTTACATACATTGCGGGAAAAACGAATGTGAAACTTCCCGTCTGTCCGCTGTCATTGATGATCGTTGATCGTAATCATGTCCTTCTATGCATTCATCATAACTCATACTCGTATCCTCATTAACTTGGTGATCTGTGTAAAAGTACGACCATTTAGAAGCTCTGGCCGGCAGCTCCTTCGGCGTCTCCGTCGGTCAGGGGGTGGTGCTGGTACATATGCACATGGGTATCCATGACGGCATATCGTGAGGATTGGAACTGATGCCAGCAACTGGGCAATGTTAGCTAGGGTCTAAAGACTATATGGAGTTACTGACCTTGGTGCTTGCAGCACATAACGAGCCATAGCTTCTCTAAACCGACTCTTGTATTCTTTTGGACTGGTAACCGTTGGCCGGTTCTTGCCTCCACCAGCGAATCCACGGTCTTTGATCCAGGACTCGAGTTTTTTATCCCAGGTGTATGTTCGGATACAATCGATGACACCCACCACTAACTCGGAGCGACTCTCGTCGATTGCGATCATTAGGGAATAATCCATCACGTTCTGGCGTCCCAGGAACAGGGTATCGTTCCACACACTCTGACTTAGAAGTTTCTTTGAGTGCTCCCGAGCAAACAAGGGCGTCTCGTAGATGAAATCCACCATATTCTCATCTAGGAGGACCTCGTTCCGTTCACCGGTGCTCTGTACCTTGCGATTCCGCATCGAACCCTTGAGATCGAAAATCCGTGTTGGCACTCGATCGTAGAAAAGGTTCTCCATCAATAACAGGAACCAATTGAACTCGGTGTTGGTTGCAGGATTCTTTATGATGACCTGGTAAAAGCCAAACATCTTAGCGATGGCGGACGGGAGCTCATGGAACAAAGCTTCGGACATGATCTGGAAATACGCAGGAGCGAATTTCAAGAATGCCTGCGTCTCGATGGGTGATAACGATTTGAGAATGAAGCGGTCGTCAAGAGTCTTCAAAAAAAGGGAATTGGTCTTTCCTCCTTTTGAATCCCATTTGGCACACCGAGATAGTGATTCAACAATGCGATCAGCGATTCCGCACTTCTTCCGCAGGGCGTCAAATTGCTCGGCATAGAATACCTTGCACAGCATTTTTGCCTGCCCTTCCTGGAACTGATACTTGAGATGTGTACCAGTCGATCGTAGAAGAGCATGCTCTACTCGAGCCTCATCCATTGTGTCCGCGCCACTGCCCGGGTCAGGCGGTTTCTCACCGGTCTCTTCATGCCGTTTCTGAATGCTAGCCAACTTCTCTTTATAATCACTCGAGTCCAAGGCAAAAGCTATTAACGAACTTGGCTCATCCTCGCGCACGATTATATCGCAGTCCGCAAAGACGTGATCAGACATCGTGAGCGGATAATCTAGAGGTGCCCAACCACTGGCTGATCGCTCTGACCAGAAGTTCGTCAGCAGTTTCAGGAGCGTACTTCTTTCGTGCTTCGGTAGCTCCTTGAGGTCTAGAGACTCGTCTTCAGGGGAGTCCTTAGTCAACTCATCGTTCGGATCCGCAAGATGATGCTCGTCTACTGAGGTACGTTCTTCGTCACTGTGCCCCTCTTCAGCCTCAGCTTCAGATATGTTATGATCAACCTCCTGGGGGTGGTCTGCTGTAGGTTCAGGGGTCGACGTCTGGAACTGCGGGGCCGTACTTTGCTCCTCGGTTGAAGGTGTCCTTGCTGAGTCCTGGCTTCCTCGACCTGAGTCGTCCGTCGAATGCCGCGGAGCCGATGAGAGAATATCTTCACCCTCAGCAGAAGGCTCCCGTTCCTCAACGGCCTCGCGAACATTCTTGTACACTTCCACGATAGGCTTTGACGAAGCAAGAGGGTACGCACGGGAGTGGCTACCTTTGGCAGCTCTCTGGGCTCGCTCACGCTGTCGTTCTTTCTCAAACTCACGGCTCAGTTGTTCAAAGTGTTTGGCCAGAGACGAAACGCGGTTTTTCTTAGTAGGTATTGAGCGAGGTATCAAAGACTGACCAGCTGTAAGCCGTGCAGTTCGGAACGCGTTGAGATTGAAACGCTCGGATAGTCTTTTATCTGAGTTCTTCGATTTGAACTCCAGAGGTGGGCTCACAGTGCCACTGGGCCGTTGGAGCTTTCCTGGACTAAGTCGAGTTCCTTTAATCGACTCTGGCCCAATGTCCTTGAGAGACAGGGCAGGTTGCGTCCGCGCACGTAGAAGTGGCGGAGAAGTGGACTTTCCATTACGACGGGAATAACCCTCCGATGGCCGTGGGATTGAGGAAAATCCGTGCTGTGGCGTCGAAGGCAATCCAGTACTCGGTTGTTCAATTTCATCGCTCTTTCTGCTGCCCGCATCACTACCCTTTTCCTGGGTGGCTTCTGAGGCTTCAGGAAATGGTTCCAAGTTGTCTTGGTCCAATGTAGGCTTTGCAAGGTCTTCGGTTCCTGAGGACTGACCTATGTGATCTTGGTGCTTTTCAAGGGTTGAGTCGGAATCCTGCGTTTCGTTCTCTGCTTCAGCTCCCTCATGAAAAGATTCTTGTGATGGAGATACCAGCGTCTCTTCTGGGATAGGAGATACGGCAGCTGAACGCATCTCGTCAAGGTTAACCTGATCTTCGGACTGTATCTCTCTATTCTTCTCCCCAGAATGCTCTTCGACGACCGATGTCAGAAAATCCTGGGTTTTCTCAGGAGACAGCGTCATACGGCGAACTATTCGGGCACCATCTGGCGTCTGACTTCGCTCATTCTCTGCATCGATTGGAGTTGTTGATTGTTCGTCATTCGAAGTTAGAGATGTCACAGAGGCATCTCTGTCCAAGAAAATCTTCTTCAATTGCAGAGTGGCCAATCGTCTGATATCCTTCTCGGATGGGAAGAAATTCTTTTCAAATTCAGCAAACGCGGTATCCCATTCCACGACCTTTTCCTGGACGGATCTCATTGCTTTGTTCAACGGGATGACCTCCCAATACCGAGAATTCATATACCTCTCCTGCAACTGCTTGATCATCAAAGTGTGATCTTCATTAGCCTTCTTGGTCATGTTTTCGATCTCCGCCTTGCAGTCTTCCATGAGGTCAGGAAGAACGCTTTCAACATTTATTGCCTTGAGCCGTGCTTTGACAGACTGCATAAATTTGGCTATACGCTGTTCACATTTCAAGTAGACGTCTTTCTTGAGCGTCAGGTCATTGTCAACTTTCCAGGTCACTCTTGTTCTGGGTACGATGATTTCAAGCAGATTGATGGGGTCATATTGAATCCGAATTGCAATATCCTTGAATCCAAAGTAGCGCACATGATCTCGTTGCAGGTCGTGAGGGCAAACCCCTGCACGAGCACGAAGGTTCTTGCTCCAGAACGAGAGCTCTAGGTACTTTCCGAAGGAATATTTCCAGGTATTGTCGGACATGGGGAACACCTGTGTCTCGTTGCCGCAGATTTTGCAGCAGCTCCACATCAGGATTGTGTCCTGGAAACCTCCAAGCTTCGAGGGATAATGCTGGGTGAAGATACTAATCTGAGCTTCACCATGCACATATTGGCGATGATGCTCATACATCCGCTTTTCACAGCCATTGGCTGTACATATAGCATTTGCGTTGAGACAGATGTCCTCAACGTATTGGCCAAGTGTACAATCAGGCTCGAATACGTCATCGTCCCCATGCTCATTATAGAACTCCAACGCAAGGAGATCTGGTCCGGAGCATGGAACCGACGTTGTAGTGCAGACGAGGCTGAACAAGATGACTATATTTTGGTGCGCGTATGGGTCGAAAAGACCAACTGTGCCGGAAATGTAAGCTTCCCACTGGCGCTTTTGAGTCTGGTAGTGGTGCAAGGCTCGGTCGTACTCTGCATCGTGGACAGCTTGCAGGACCTCTTTGACTTTGGGAGATGCATCCTTGGGAGCCTCGTGAACCATCTCAGGGGTGATGAGACTAAATTTGAGGTTCTTGGTTTTTTCATCACTGGACTGATCCTCATAGAGACTCTGATCCCGAAGGCGTTTGAGATAAGCCAACCTCCGCTCCATTGCCCTCGCACGCATAAGAAGATAAGGAGGTTCGAATTTGACGAATGGCGACGCAGATAGAAGCTTCGTCTCATGGTCACGAACAATATCTTCATAATATGTAGGCATGGGAACATCATCAGGGACGTCAGCAACGTCGTTCGACACACTCCTGTCCTGCTTATCATTCTCAGAATTCGTTGACTGTGCTGCAGTAGCATCCTGCGTTGACGAGGGATGTGGTCGTTGTTGCACTTCATCGAGCTTTTTCTCAACCGTAGGTGACGTTGGGATCTGTGCAAATTCATCCCTCATGACACAGGTCTCTAGCCTGAGGTTATAAACGACGTAGGTCATAAACTCGGTAATCCTCTTCACTTTTGCAAGTACATCTGCATTTCCTCCGCGGAGGACTATAGTGCACCCAAGTTCTTTTCGGCAACCCGAGATGTAAATGTAAGTCTTGCGCTGGCCTTTGTAGACGTAGGTTTTCACATCAAAACTGCCACATTCGCTGGTTACCGGAGTGGTCACAAGCTTATCCATTGAAGTGATTATTCGCGTTTGCGTGCATCTTGAAACAGCCTCAAGGACTGAGGATTTGACGTTGTACACAGTTGCAATCCCGGCGCGGTCCAGAAGTTCCAAGGCCAAGCCGGAAACATTCTTCTCAATCAGCAATAAATTGGGCCGTAATGCTGATATTCGGCTAACCAGATTTTCAAGGAACTCACGCTCTTGCCGAATAACATGCTCCAAGCTCATGAACTGTTGCTGATGACGTGCGAATTCCAAGGCGAAGGCGATGATTAGAATTTTGGGCTGAATGATACTTCGGGGCATGCTCTTGAGAGCAACGTTTTTGCTAAAGACCAAGCCTGAAACATATGAAGTATCGCCAGGGCGTCCGCCTGGTATTTTCTTCAACTTGATATAGTGACGAATGTCCATATCGTCGCCATTCTGGACTTCTGGGTCTACTTCATCAGCTGCTTTCAGCAATATCGGAAGTAGTGCTGTCTCCCAGCTGTGAGGATGTGGTACAGAGGAGTCATCTAGGAGCTGTCGCAGCAGCTTACGAACATGCTGCAAGCTAGCTTTTCCCATCTCAACTGGTGGCGCCCCCGAGCCTCTCATGGAGGAGCTTCTAGTCATTTTGAAGCCGCTAGAATTCAAAGGCGTGGGTAAAGCCTGGCCCGCATTTTGAGGCTCGTAAGAGTTGAATATAGCCTCTTTCGAAGTCCGAGGGGAGTGTCGATGGATGCTGCTGGCGACGCTGAGATTGCGACGGCGAGAAGAACGGGGTATATTGGCCGCTCTGAGGCTGTTCATGCTGCTATCATCCACTTCGCGGCCGGAATGAGCGACTCCGATGGTACTTCGGTCCCCAAACGCAGACCGACCCTTTTTCATAGACGCGAACAAGCCACCTAGCATAGTCCTTTCCGTGTCAACGCCACTTTTGGGCAACGAACCCTCAGCTGCTGCTGACAGCAGGCTTGGCTGTTCATCACCGCTCGAAGCATCATCAGAGAGATATTGGGCGAGGTCTGGATCAATTATGTTATCCTTGTGAAAAGCAGAAAGCCTCGTTTCGAAAGGTGAATCCTCCCCATGACGGCGCTGAAAAGGAGCTCGTTCGTCGTGATAGGGCTTGAAATTTCGGATGACTTGCTGGCGGGAATGATGGCGCTTATGGCCTATAGAATGGGGCCGACCGCTCAAAGTAGACTTCAGCGACCTTGATGACGTGGGCCTCGCCAACGGCCTATCTGGACTTATCTCAAGAACGGCTGAGCGGCGATTATGTCCTTCTCCAGCACGCCTGGTTGCTGGAATTGCCATTGTAGGCGTCTTGTTTGGCGCATTGATAGATTGAGAGATAATTGAGGCTGAATCATCATCGTCAGGTCCAGCGCGTGAAGAGTTTCCGATGCTGAGTTCGGACACGCGAGGATTGGCCATAATGGGGCTTTGTTCACTGTCTGAGAATTCAGACGAGTCGTCGTCATGACCATTGATCATATGCTCGCAGGGCTTGCATACGCGGATTGTCCCTGGTTGGCCAAATTTCTCGCCGGAGATAAGGAGCGTACACTTTGAATCAAAGATTTGACCACATGTGCGACAGTGGTGTTTTCGCCGAAATGTTGAGAAAGGTTCCCCGCAGTGAAAGCAGTCTTTCGCATTCTCATCACGCATCCAGAAATCCTTACTTAGTAATCTACTTCTGAGCTGGGTTACGACGCCGTCACCGGCATTCGGACGACGATTCTGATTTCGAGACGGGATTCTGTCAAAGGCAGTGTTCAGGGGTGTGATTATGGTCGGAGAGCCCATGGTAGTGTTGACTGATGAGATTTGTGACGCTGGATAACCAGGCAGACGACCGGAACGAGTTATGGGCGGTCTTTCCTTGCTTTCATTCTGGGCCCGAGACTTGAGTGATTCTTTTGACTGAGCCTCCCCATCCATGAACGACATGGACGTAGCCATCGTGGAAGGCGTACGTCCTTCGGTATAACCGCTGTCTTCTCCGCTTGTAAACTGATTGACACTATCTGCTCCGAATGCCGGGGCAGTAGTGGTAGTATCATGTTGCATTGATACAGCAGAATTGGATCTCGTCCGGTCTGAAGGAACATTGCTGTCCTGCGTCCCATCTATCGACCGCTTAGCTTTTCGGGTTGAAGACGAAAAGCTCGTATCCGTTTCACGGCCTGCTCGTCCATCGAGTCGTCTTGAGCTATCACAAACCTGACTTCCACTGTGAGTACTGCTGGTTTCCGTTACTGCCGGTCCATCGTAAGCATTGTTATAAGATTTCGCTTGCAGAACTGGGGAGTGCGTTCTTTGCTGACTCCAACCCGATGAGCTCAGGGACGTAGTTCGTGGAAGGGAATCGTGATCGGCGCCACTTGAGTCCAGCATCTGCGGATCAGTCGATGGCTGGGTATTGGATGCGTCACTCGTAGCACGAGGGGTCTCTGTGATCGCACTGACATGTACTTCGGTAACGGCTGGATCTATGGCGCCAGAGTTTGCAGGATGGTTGGGTAATGAGACATTATGAGGTCGTGCAGTCGCGGATGGAGCCACCGAGGCTTTGGACGATATACTCGCAGCCTTGGAAGAGACTTTAGAGGACCTTGCTGCGCCTGACACCATGGAACCGTCATGGAGAGACGGGTGACTCACTGAAGTTGGCGAGTTCACTGCCGACGGTAAAGGAGAGCTGGGATACTGCTGGGTTTCAACAGACATAGAATCCGGGGTACGTTTCGTAGTCATGCGATCCGACGGGGGACGCTTCGGATCCTCTGCAGATTTTCCCACCCCGCTGACCATACCGCGCATCCCACCGACCGAAGTCCGTATTCGACTATATAGTCCGCTCAGGCCACCCTGGATCTCATCAGATATGCTTTTGTCGTCGACAGCTGACGCCGGGGTAGGCGGGCTAGCGAACTCGTTAAACACGGTGAGGGCATCTGACTGGTAGGCTGCTGTATGGATCTGATCCAGAGCGGCGTTCAAGCTGTCGCGTTCTGCCTGTGTCGATAAAGATGCGCGGGAGCTTCGTCGGCCAAGCGGGAGGAAAATAGAAGATGCTGATGGACTGGGTGTCCCATGAGACGGTTGAGGAGCCATATCCTTGATTTTCTTTTCTGGCGTCGATGAGAAACGGCAACGCGTTGACAAGAAGAAACAAGAGGCCCTGTGAAGACCACTAGGTACGAATCACCCGGTTTGCGTTAGCACAAAGGAGCGGTGGCGACCATCCAGGCTAATCTGCTGCGGAGACGCTTTGCGTTCCGTGCTGCATAGAGATACTGTGTAGTTGAAAATCCATGCAGGATTGTGCTTGTGTCAAGGAAAGTACTACATCGATTATAGACTGGACAGCACGAGCCCATCAAAGGGTTGAGCGAGTTTCGTTAAGGAGGGGAAGTGGGTTGACTGTTGAGCTGGACGGATTGTTGTATCTATCAAGGCCGGCCTGGAGCCTAGGCGCCTAAAGGTGGATGACGTGGGATGTGGCAGGTGACTACCTACTGTGGCTAGTAAGTCTGATTAACGGTTGTGGCTGTGGCAACGCGACCACCGCGTCGAGCGGGATCAATTGCAGGCGTCTGTTCATTTCTAGGGCGAATGAGCAAAGATTCGCTCAATAGCTGGCTATTTCCTAATTGATACAGTATCTCTTTTTCGTGACCACCAATCACACCGTCTCCCAACCCTCAGATGCCGAACCTCTCACAGAAAGTCTGTGACCTCCAATGCGCATTCTCAGCTAGCTCCGAAGGAGGATATGATGTCGCAAACGGCCGCAAATGAGCTCAGGACGCAGTTCTGGCTAACTTTACAATGAGCTCATCGAACCATTGGATCTCACTCTTCGTTGAACATTGCCTTTCGAGCTACGTGACTGGGCGAGACCCCGGTTCGGAGTGGGAAGACGATGGGAGCAACATTCGGTTTTCCTCCTCCGACCAGCAGCTTGCCCGGATTACTGAGGTAGGTTACGGATTTCTTATTGCGGGTATTTAGCTGATGGACGTTTTCTTCCGCAGTGGAGCGAAGTAAACAATGTTCCTCGACCCAGATTGAGCGACTTGGATACGCAGATTGAAGCGGTCTTGTCAAGTGGATCGTTACAGGAGTATAATAAGAATTTTCCGAATAAACCGCTTAATCGGGATCGCTGCCTAGGTTATACCATCCAGTTGGACGACTTCGAGCTGGTGTACGAATATCACGTCGGAAAACCAAACGTTCATTTGTATGTCAAGTGTTTCAGCATAGTATGGGCTCGAGACAAGGCCAAAGAGCCGCCAAGGGGGAAGCTAGTCACAAAGAAACCCGCGCTTATTACGCTGTTAAAACGTGTGCTGTCTTTAATCAGATCTGGGCACCAGACAATCGAACCAAGCCAAGAAACAGTGGACAGCAGCGGGCAAAACAACGAGGACGGCAATATCTTTGCCGATGGCCATACACAAAATGTGCGGCATCAGTTCATGTCCCAGTTGCCTCGCCCTTACTCAAGGTCTCCTGATCAAAGCCCAATCCATGGTGCAGTGCTCTACTCGGATAAGCTGTTGGAACGGTTAGAGCAGACACGATCCTCAAAGGATCGACGCCCAAGTCGAAATATATCTATAGATGCGCAGCAAATACAACCGATACATGGGCCTAATGCAGTAAGACATCCAAATACACGTCATATGTCTACAAGCAATGTGCATCACGTGTCAGCTGAAAGGCAAAGCCCAGCAGCAGCAGCAGCAGGAGACAGAGGAACACCAACAAGTGTTAGTTCCGAGCCACTTATGACTCAAGTCGTAAGTCGTTCATCTTCCGAAAAGGCAGCCAGACAAAGCTTTTCACCGCAAAAAGCAGAGCGGCAGTCGCCGATAACGGCCGTTGAGGGATCAGGATACCCGAATTCGCCTGAAAGGCAACTACAGTCTCAGCTCCAATCTTGTGAAGATGGCACTCCTCTGCCGGTTAGCCCTGATAAAAATGCAAAGGCAAAAGTGACCGATCCGTGGGAAGGTATGACAGGAATCAGCAGTGCTGATGTTACAGTGCCTGCCGATCAGAAAATGCTTTTGGACGCCAACCCAACGCCGTGGTATCCGCCTCCGGAAGGATATCAACTAGCGTCAGGAAACGTGCCATCGGCGCTGCTGGCAGAATGGAATGAGTTAGCTTCCCGACGGAATCAAATTGAAGACAATAAGCCAAAAACTGTGGATGACGATCGCCCTGCAACCCCTACCACGCCAGTTAGTGAGACATCTTCTGAGTCTCTTTCAATTTCTTGGGATGAAACGCCTGGTCGGACGCCCAGCCGTGGCGTGCTGCTGCCGAGGGATAGCAGCCCGCTCAGAGACGACTTCGTGCGTCCTCAGAGAGCGCGGAGCTCGGAGAACCAAAATAACCTTGCAAACAACACGGACTTGCAAATGCAGGTTGTAGAGGAGGAACCAGTGTCCAAGCTTGAGGGAAATACAGACCCGACCTCCAAGGCCCCGGCAGCCGCGATTGTTGAGCCAAATGCGAAAGCCATTGCACCAGATATGGTTTGCGATGATGACGGCCATGTTTCAGAGGACAACAAGTCAAACTCGGAATTGGCATCTGGTGACAGCAGTTCGGACTCAAAGATGAACAATGCACCGAGTGCCGGGGCTATTGCCTCATGCACGGGCCACGATGACGGGCACGGTGCCAATGTCGGTTTCGAATCACAGAGGGACACTGCGGTAGAGGCGGAGGCCATTTCCGAGGACCCGGCTGGCAAACGTCATCAATTAAACGGCAGTTCTGATTCTGACGATCCCGAAAAGAACGAAGCTCCAGGTGTTGAAGTCTCCAATCCAGACGTGGCTCCCGGTGACGAGCATGAGTCTGACAGTAGTTCTGATTCAGAAATGAGCGTGGCAATTCCCCAGCCGCTAAGTGGTAGCACCCAACAAGAGACATCCACCCAAGCAGTGTCGAGTCCAGAGCTGTCTCTTTCTGAATTCGAGGGGCAAAATGTTCAGGTGGTGGAAACTCCAGCGGTTCTCAGCAAGTCACGTCCCGTATTGTCGAGTCAGGATGCTTCAAGAACGGGCCTCGCCGAAAGCCAGTCTCAACCAGACAGATCCTCTCAATCACGCATCCTCAACACCTACGCCAGTCATGAAGGAGATAGCAAAGGAGGAATATCACAAGGGAACTCAATGTCTCTCTTAGCGAGTGCGCCAGACACCCTTGGTTGTGTACATGTAATGGGCACCCCATTGAGCAGCCAAGTCCCAGCAACGCAACCAATTCCATGGTCAGCATCGAATTCCATTTATACATCATCGGGGCTGAATGTTGTCGAGGGTAGTGTGCCTGCTGCTTCTGTATACCACACTCAGTCATCCAAGGCTTCCTTATCCATTCACGAGCCGCCTTCGTCGTCCATGTTGTCGATAGACGATCACCTCAGTCCGAACATACAAAGTTCTGTCCGAGGCACATCTGTTAGGTCTGACCGTGTGTCTCCACTGAAACGCTCTGCATCTGAAATTGACAGCGATCGCGGTTCACCCTCGAAACGAAGCAAGTTGGATTATAAGCCTACAGCAATCAAAGCAGAAGGCGGACTCGACGAAAATATTATTGCCCGCCACCAGAACTACATCATCAACTCAGCACAGTCCGTCGAAGCAGCAGGGATTTACGAAAAGTTCCGCGGCGACTATCCGAATTATGCCGGAGATTATGAACACTTTATAAAGTTGTGTTCCAAGTTGCGGTCGTTTCGGGAGAGGGGAAGTCTACAAAGGTCTTTTCTGTGGGATGACTTCATCATCAAACATCTTGAAACTTATCCTTCCTACCTTGCAGAGTGCCACTACAACAACACTAAGCCCTTGGAATACGAAGAGTATTTCGCAGAGACCTTCTCAAAGCCAACTTACAAAAGACGCAGCCTCGACATCCCGGGAATCAGCGCGTGCGCGGCGCAGGTTGTCACCATCGATGAGCCTGAGTCACGGGAGCCGAACGACGCAAAAACGTCATTCACAGCAAGTCTCAGGGAGCAGCTTTCGAAACTCCATACTCATTCCTTTCCGCTGCAAGACCCATCGGCTCGGAATACACTGTCTGAAGCTGGTCAGAGCGCCGCAGAGTCAGATTCCACATCGCAATACAGCATTCCCGACAGCGAGCCTGCTCGCGCTGCCGCGCGGGAACACGGTGATGACTACATGAACATCGACCACCCACAGGAGTCAGACGACCTCCGTACTGTATGGGAAGACAGCAACGAAGACATGGAAAACGCCGGTATAGACGTTGATGTCGATGATACAATCCACGAAACGGCGAGCGTTGAGCTCGGCGACGATGAGACCCCTACTGCTCTCCTAACCCCAGCCCGGTACAGGTTTTGCCCAGAGGCCCTATCTGATAGCCGAGTGCCGGATAGAAACAACGAGCGGGGTGTTTCATCGACATCGACGTCAAGACGAAATATGCTCACTATTCATCCAACGCCAGAAAAATTAGCTTCAGACATAGCCTCCAAGGAGGCCTCGAACGAAAGCGTCGACGAAGACTCTAAACTTGCCCCTGTCCCCAGAAACAATCCCCTTACAGATCAGCCAACTTCAGACGCAGCTATAGGCGTGAGGTCAGGCGTGATCTCGAAGGCAAGCACTGGCTCCAAAGCCCCTAGCTCAAACAAGAACAAGGAACCTGCTCAACTCTTTACTCCGAAGCAAAATAAGTTCCCTACTGGCCGGGCTCCAGAGACCCCAACCCCAAGAGCAACGTCGAACAATTCCGACCAAGGCATGAACGGAATTGTCATCGAGAACAGAAGCCTAGTATCACATGCAGTGGCCATCCCCAATATCAAACAGCAAGATACTGAGCCCTCCCCCGGTCCAAGCCTAATTCAGAAAAAACACCCGGCGCTCTGGTCGCCACAGAAACCTTCTTCTGCTTCTGCTTCAGGCGCTACGGTATCAAACAAAGACCACGATAATCATATCGGTATCCTTAATGATTACGATACAAATGACATCCCAGAAAACGAGGAAGACGCTCTCTCCGTCCCACCCGACACCAAAGCTCGCCAACATGGAGAACCAGAAGACAAAAGCGAGAACGAGAACTGGTTCACCTCCCTCCGGCACATCTTCCCTCCGAGAACAAAACCCGTCTGGTCCGACGATCTCCACACCCCCTTCAAGCAGTGGGCGCGCGCAGACCAGAATGTCCTTCTAGTGCGAAATCAGCGCGGCGGACTGAATGTTCCTATTGATGAGAGGGGCGTTATTGGTCGGTTTCCAAGGAAGACGAAATTGGAACCGGGCAGTGAGCATACCTAGGGTGAGCCGTCTATGTGTGCGGTTGTGGCAGGAGGGCAGACGTGATATGACAATAGCCAATAATATTGGAATAACTCTGGAGTGTCTGGGTGACTATACATTATTTAAAAGATAACGCACGCTAGCCATTATCCATATGAATATTTTCATTGAGTCTATATGGTACGGTTGATGTTGATTTGTCTATGCCTTCCTCGACTGGCCTCAAGGTTATGCATTATTCTTGCATCTTCCGTAGACCATAGTGGTGTGTATCTCTATTGGTTGCATCGCGGGCTGCATAGACACCGATTCTTGAACCTCCTCAGCCTTTCTAGGAAGAAGCTGTTGGACTCCGCCAAAGTGCTGAGCGGTCTGTTCTACTTACGATCGACGTGAATTTCAGTTTTGATGACGCTGGCACTGCAGAAATTGGAAGGAAATATTTGAGGCATTGCATGTGTAATGAATAGATTATTAGTGCTTTATAATTTGTGAACTTGTTATTAACTCAACTCAATATATTTGACACGGCTATAATAGGGAAGATATACTTCTAATAACTTGTTCATTCTCAGGGTATCGTTATCATGAATAAACCTATCTACAACCCAAACTATGCCGAGCCAGCAATTGGCGAATAGATAGATAATAAAACAAAAGTGAAGAAGCCTTTCTTTATCCATGTCCATATCCAATGCAATCAAAGCATATTCCAGGTATAAATCAAGCCAGTGCAACTTGCATAATGTCGTCACTCTTCATTCGAAGAGGAATCCGGGCCAAAGACGATTTTCTGTTTGTTTTCTTGTTTCTTGTTTTTGTGTTTTAGACGTGGCGGTATGGCTCATAGGCGGTTGGCCGCTGCTGCGCAGAGTAGTTGGGAGCGCTGGTGTGGAAAGGCGGTTGAGGAGAAGGGTGGCCATCGCCGACGGGCTCGTAAGTGTAAGGTGCTTTCTCGGCAGTGATGCCACCACGGTTGCGGCCGTGACGGTGGTTGTAGGGCGAGCGGCCGGAGCAGCAGCAGGAGCTGATGGCCCAGAACAGAGCGGCAGCAAGCGAGAAAGCAGTGGCGAGCCAGGTGGCGGCGTAAATGTTGCGGCCCATTTGTCCGTCGATTCCGTACGGCTTGATCTTGTCGTTGAAAACTCCAGTAATGACGACGAACATAGCGGTCGAGGTAGCCGAGGCAGCGGCAGTGAAGAGGAAAGCTGCGATGGAAACGAGGGTCGTCACACAGGATCCCCAGCGGCTGAAGATGGCCGTGATACCGAGAAGGATCTCAAGGCCTGTAGCGGCGATAGCGATGATGTAGGCGATGCACATCCACTTGGAGACGTTCTTGTACACGTTCAGCGCATCCTGGAGGTCGTCGGGGATTGCGTTCTGCAGGCCTAGGGTCTTGAGATTCCAGATTTCGACGGGATCGAACCAGAACTGGGCGTCTGGGGAGGAGCAGTTGGTAACGCGGTAGTTGTCGTTAGAGGTGACATTGCCCTGGCAGTAGCCGAAGAGACCAATATTGTAGAAATCAGGGATGTTGAAGTACTGCTGGACTTCTTCTAGAGCGGATCCGAGGTCGCCATCATCGACGGAGATATTCAGGTCATCAAGGACGCTGGAAACGGAGTTTTGAATGGGTGTGGAGCTATTCAGATCTTGCAGATCGGCCTGAGGAGGTCAGCTGATGCTCGACCATCAACAGAATATGGAGAGTAAACATACCCTGAAAAAGTAGAGGTCGCGAAGAGAGTCGGTGCCACTGTTAGTAGAGCCAAGGCCCACGACGATAAGACATATTAAGGCGGCGATAGTCAGGACGTATGGGGTGAAGATGCAGATCATGCGGCCGCCTTTTCCCATTTTGATAGCTGACTTTTGGGTCGGAGATTTAGGCGAGAATGGTGAGGTCGAAGTAGGGTTGAGGATGGCAGACGTGACAGAGATGGATTACAGATCTGATAGCGAAGGGTGGGAGGATCAGGATATTTATTTATGAGGCTGGATGATGAGCTGGAAAGCAAGAGGCGCAGTGAGCGACTTCGCCTCTTTCTAAATTAAGCCAAAACAAATATCTGTGGCTGATCGTCGCCCACGCTAACCGGATTTGGCACTACCACGCGTCACTGACGTTTCGCTCGCTATAAGGATCAGTTAATTACAAAGTACAGAGCCCCAAGATCCAGTTCGCTTGCTCTATAGCTTGAGATATAAAGCTTTATAAAACTAATTACTCGGTCAATATAATGAAGATAGCCGATTCGAATTGGCAGACATGAATATATTCCATATGAGGTTAACAATGTATTTACACTAGGCTTCACCATTCTAGTCTTGGCATGTCCCATTGTCTACCTGCAATTCCCCCCCCCCCCCCCCCCCCCCCCCCCCCTGCCCCCCACCCCCCCTTCCTCCCCCTC